>MU225695.1:416243-441852 GCA_018584345.1 Thuja plicata
CATTCTGGTTATAAGGTAACCATTTGATTATTTGCAAGTTTCTTTCAAGGAAAGAACTAAATTTTGTAAGTAATTTTAAGGAGCATACTACTTTGTTTAAAGATTTGATACAATAGATTTGAGGTGAAAGGATAACTTGTAAGGCAATTTATCTGAATTGCATGTGAACTGTAAGGCAGTTTACTATGTTTTATTTATATGATATCTTAGCTTATATTTGACTCTATAGCCCAAAGGATAGGCACTAGTTCAGAAAGCAGTCTGATCATCTATCTATGTCTGAGATATTCCAATATATCAAAGCCAAATCAATCAAAATACTTTGTTACTAAGAACAAACAAACTGAACTTTTTAAGGACCTCTGTCAGCAGGACACTGTCCATATTATTGATTCCTTGAAGAGTGAATCTATTAGGTTATCCCTCCTACAGTAAAAGGAAGAAGGATGAGAATCCTTGTATCACTGATTGTTTTTATGCTTATAACTATTGTTTGTATGGTTATATCTTGCATCTGGTTATGCTTGATTATTTGCAAGATAATTCATAAATTGGTTCAATAAAGATACATAACAAATCAATGTCCACATCAACAAATACTGTGTAAACAACAATCTTAAGAGGTAAAACCTGCCTGAGTATTTGTGGAGCTCAAAAATGAAGAAGGACCTTATCCAGTCCTTAGAAATTAGGCTTTTCTTGTCTCGGAATCAGTATTAGAAGGCACAGTATTCAAATAGACATTTCAAGCATTGTGGTTCATACAAGAAAAATCCCTAACAGAACTTAAACTAAAAGTTGATGGCTCACAAATGCTTATCAAGAAACTAAGAAAAGATTTGAAAGATTGTTCTACAAGTGACTTAGGGAAAAAGATCAAAAAGATCAATGAAGAGAATATGTCTCTGAAAGATAAAATTAATAATCTGGATGAACAGCTCACATACAGCCAAATTACTATTGAAGAAAAGATCAAAGAAAGCAAACAACTAGATGATGAACTTTTAAAAGAAAACATGAAAGTTTTGGAATTGGAAAACATAAAAAATAAGTTGGAATCTGAATTAACAGAATAAAAGGATATGATTGATAAACTCCACATAAGTTCTGATTCACTTCAATCTTAGCTCAACGCACAAAATAAAAAAGGTGACACTACTGGTCTTGGATTCAATATAAGACAAACTGAAGTCAATTCAATACAAGAAAGAGAGAAACCTCATGAAGCATCTTCAGAAGAAGGGAAAGTTGAAAATGTTGAAGAGATTAAAGCAGATCTACCTAAAAGGGAAATCAAGCAAGTTAATAGAACTTGTTATGCATGTAACAAACATGGTCATTTGGCAAGAGATTGCAAAGAGGTAAGACCTTTTAATGGTTATTGTTTCTCTTGTAATAAATTTAGTCACAAGGCTATACATTGCAGAACAAATCAAAAAAATTAGTCACAGCAGAATCAAAGAAGAATGAATCAAAATAATCAGAGAAATCAACCTTAAAGAAATCTGCAGAACACTACATGTCAGATATGTAACTACAATGGACACATAGCAAAGAAATGCAGCATGATGAACAAGAGCATCAGACCTCCTATCATTTTTCACACATGTGGAAAGGCTGGACACATCTCAAGGTTTTGTAGATCCAAAACTCAAAAGCAAGAGGATCCTAATAAATCACTATTTGAAGAGAATGGAGAAGTTAAGTTTGTTCAAGCAAATGAAGATTCAAGAAAAATTTGGGTTGAAGTAAAGAAGGACAATGATGTTGACAAAGTAGTTGATGCATCCACAGTGGACGCACCCTCTACTTCTACTTGAATAGACCTTCTTGGTCTTAGGGGGATCTATTCTAGCTCAGGACCCCTGCATGGTTGGTATACTCACCTTTGAGTATGCGCCTATGAAATCATTGTTACAAGAACATAATACTACTATATGCATTCACGCACTGTCTAAAATGCATCAAGATCTAAGTTTCAAAATCTCTGAGTAATTTGCGTATGGTTGCAAACATTAAATGTGGTAGATTGTATAAAAGAAAGTAAGTATTTGATCTTCTTCACACTTGCATTCAAGAGCACAAAATTTGGAGAGCATTGAAGCACTAGACATAAAGGCATGGAAGCATAACATATTTGATTGTTAAGTGAACAGACAAGAATTTTGGAATGGAACCCTAGCAGTCACGCCATTTCATAATTTCATGAAACCATACTTAAGCAAGTTCCAAGTAAGTATGGCAACCCCAGTTGTGTTTGATATAGTAGAGAGGAAGAGATTTGTATTCAAGAGGCATCCATTCAAATCCATACTGGATGATGTGGAAGGGGCTTTCTCCAAAACCCCACTAGGTGTTTTTCACATGGACGATATCTGCATGTATATTTACTGTAAGAAGGAAATAATAGTAGATGTCAGCATAGCCACTCATATGGGATCAATGATGAAACTTGATTACACATTCAAGGATGAGTTTGCGCACTTGACAGATAACCCTATTTTTGAATACTCGAATGTGCATGAGTTTGATGAGCCAGAGTGGGTGAATATTTTGTTAAGCAGAATACATGATGATATTTATTGGATTGGTGAGGTCCTTGTGCACATCACTACAGACCTAATCCATGAATTAATTGGACTTCCCAAGATTGGACCAGTTTTTCCTACTGGTAAGGATGTCAAGAAACAAATTGAGTAAGTTTGCCTATCTAGAAGTGACAAGTGTGGAATGATAGTTGAACCTATCAAAGAAGATGACATAAAACTCTTAACAATGATACTTGGGTATAAGTTTCAGCAAGCAAGAAGGTTGAACAGTGTCTCTGCAGCAACAGTTTTAGATGCTATCACAATGGTGAAGGACAACACTCAATACAACCTATGTGAGATCTTGTGCGGTCAATTGATTGAAAACATTCAAATCATCAAGCATGATAGAAGCAAGACATTTAGGTTTGGATCTCTGATCATCTACTTGTATTTCCATATAGTTGGAAAGGTTACAAACCTTTAGCTAGATAGGAGAAAACCCACAATGTCTCAAATTTCTCTTAAGGTCACTTTAGAGAGCAGTGCAAGGGATGCCATGGATATGGATATAAAGACATTCAAAATCAAAATACAGAATAGGTTCAGACTATCTGAGAAGATAGTTGACAAATACAAGGATACCATATGTTTCATGGTAGAAACAGATTACACATGCATGGAGGCAGTTGAACCTAGAGCCAAATGGATTCATCCTCTTGGTTACAAAGTGGAAGAACATGTATTAGAAGGATATGCGAAAGTTCTATTATCTATGCCCAAAGATCCTAATGAGCCTAGGTGGGGCACCTACAGAGAGAAGACTAATGAAGTGGATACTATCCTACACAGTGCTGATAATAAAAGGAAAGCATCTAGAATTACATCTAACATACTGAAAGTTCATGGAGTCACTCAAGAAAATCTTGACAAAGCAAGAGATGCCAAGATAGCAAGAGAGCTTGAGAAAGCTGAATAGATCTAGAAGAAAAAGAAAGTAAAGAGCACCTCTACGCCCTCTAACACCATTAATTTAGACTCATCCCCACTGTCTACACCAAGCAAGAAGACTAGAGGAAGAAAATAGGGGCCCACAAATCACCCATCCTCAAGGAACACTTAGAGCAAAGCAAAGAATACTCAAGCTCCTCCTAAGGTAGGATTTAGACCTAGTCTAAATTTTTTGAGGAATAGGATTGTAAATGAAGGAAGATTAGATACACTTTCTAAAGTCTATGACAAATATCAAGAAATTGATAAGACTGAGATACATTCTATGATCATATCTCATATGATCAAGTTTAAGAAAATAGTTCTTGAACTCAAGACAATGATACCAGATCAATTATGGAACATATTGGAGATCATCAAAAGATATGCAATAGAGGAAGACATGAAGATTAGAGAAGAAACATTGGAAACTCTTCTCCTTGTATGCTTGCATGATGAGAAGGCTATATTACTAGATCTGGTGAAGCCTCATGTTTGAACTAAGACAAGGACCCTAAAGATTATGAACAAAGAATATGAGAAGATAGGTAAGGATACTGAAAAGGCATTTGCACAATTGTTTATGGATAGACACATGTATCCACCAATGGCGCCTACAACAAAAGATACTCCAGCTCCTCATAAATAGGTTACAATACTAGTAATTCAGATAGCGCCTATGAAAGGTCCACAGGTTTCAGCACCCACAGTAACAATAACTTCTGATACAGATAAAGATTCAGAAGACACTATAATACTTGACAATGTAAAGATATCCATGACAACATCTGAAAAAGATATGGACAAAGTTGATAAGGCATTTGTAAGCACTGAAGAAATGTGCACCGATGATACATCTGCACAACAGGATGAAGCTCCCATCATTGATCCAATTGACACTAATGAAGAAAAGGACACTCAAGATGATAATCAAGGTGATAAGACACCAATAAAATAGATACTAGTAAAGGTTGAAAGTATGGATACCAATCAGAACACTATATTCTCACCATCCACTCAACCATCCACCTCATTGTTGTCAAGGTTAACTCCTGATTTAGCAAGTTTGGATGCATGGGGAGAAGAAGACCTAATTAAGATCAGTGTTCTTGCTATGGAAAAGGTAAAAGAGAAACAAGTGATGAGGAATCCTCTCTTTTTAGAAACAGTAAACATATTAAATGATTTAGTGCCTGCTGATCAGAAAGTACCTAAAGTCCAATCAGTTGAAGATGTGGAGAACATTTTGTCAAACTTCAAATCACACTTTATAAGCTTAGTATAATTTTCTACTAAGATTGAAAATGATGAATACAAGAAGGAGAGACTGAATGATTTGGTAAAGAACTTTACCTTAGACTTGAACTCCTTAAAGATTGGGCAATCCATACTAAAAGAGTTGGCAGCTAAAGGCAAGAAAGTTATAGCCAACTGCATGGACAGAGTGAAGTTCACCTCTAAGAACACTAAAAAGGTAGAAGAGGCAGAGTTAATGGTGGATAGCATCAAAAAATTAGTTGAAACATCCACGCAAGACATGAACATTTGCAATAATGTCTACCAAGGACAGTTGGACAAAATTGGAAATCAGCAAGATAAGAAAAACACAAACCCAGTTGAGGAATGCACTTGCACCATCTCTAGCAGTCCTTAATGAGAACATCAAATAGATTGATGACACCATGGTGACATATGATCAAGGTCCTTGCATGGATCTGATAAAAATGGAATAACTGACATGCCCTATGCGCGCATCTTCAGACTGTTGATGCTATGAAAGTATTTTGGTAGAAAGAGATCCAATCTCTTCAAATTGTGTACCCTAAAGTTTACATGGAGTAAGTATGCATAAGACTTACTAGTTTTTGTACACCTTTGTCATTAATGTGAAAGGGGGAGTAATATAGAATGTGTATATGCTGAAAAGTATATGTATATATCAATAAGATGTTATGATATACAGACACTTTTTGTGTTAAGTCATTTTGAGTAACTTGGCCATATTCCTTTGTTGCCATAAATGAAAAAGGGGGAGATTGTTGGAAAGTTTACTACCTGAGGATGCATGACTCATTTTTTTGTTGTCATCATGGCAACAAAGTCATGTATAGTTTCTGTCATGAAAGACAAAATGACTAATTATGGAAAACATGGTAGACAGAGATACTCAACGATCATCACATTAGCACACATGTGAGAGATCGATTCAGCGTATGCATGTTTAGATATATGTTGTATGATAGGTGTAAATTCTACATCCAAACACACATAGTATGGAACAATAGTACAAAAAAGTTACAGACAGATCAGTAGACTAGCAGTCTAGAAGATAGAGCATGGGAGCCGACTACTATTTTGATTAGCGTGAATTATTTTGTAATGTAATGGCTAAGCGCCTTTGGTTATATGTTTGTAATAATGTAATTAGCATTGTAGTAAACACGCCTAAGTTGACTTGTTCGAAAGCATTATATATTTTGTTTTAGGGCTGACTAGAGTTTGGTTTTGGGTTGCGCCTATTCAGATATGAACATATAAGTATGTAATGTAAAGATATGTTACAAGCATCAATTATTATGTAAGAGAAAGATACATAGAAATAGTATAATTAAGTTAGTATATGATATATCTCTTTAATAGAGTAAGAGCATTCACGCATACACAGAACTGATCAGACAATAGTGTCATCACAACAGTTCATTTTGATATAGTGCATATCATCTTTTATAAGGTTGTAGCCTTAATCCTATTGGGTAGTGAGCCTAGACAGTGAGCCATATACCTTTAACAGGGTTTTGTAAAAGACTCCTAACAGGGTCAAACCTTTAACCAGGTCATTGTACTCAAATTGTAAAGACTGCTTCTAACAGAGCAAAGGAACTTTAATAGGTTCATTATACCTAGTACAATATTTAAGGGTACTAATTCCCACTAGGGTTTTCCTCTGATCAAGGTTTCCCCTTTATCATATCATGTGTTATGAGTTCTTATTTTAAGCTTCGTTCTATGTATGTTTGATTTATGTTGAAGTTGCTAAAAAGTAATTAATAGACAAACACTGATTCAACCCCCCCCTCTCAGTGTTTCTAATATTTGTGCATTATTTCTATGGGAGAAATTTCTACATATCTAGTTTAATGAACTAATAAATTATATTCCCATTTTAGTAATTACACCAAGGTTGTTTCTATTTTTTTATCTAAGGGCCACCATTTATATTTAGGTTAAACTTTGTGAATTCTATTTGCATGATAAGTTCATTCCATAGAACACCACTTTGAACCTACTGATGTTTCTAGGAGATGTTTAGATTAGAGAAATTGCATCATTGATTATAAATGAAGATCAAATAGGTTCATTGCTACCAAAATACCATGAAAGGGAGAAGTTTATTCCCCTTAGAATTAGGGAAGAGGCATTGGGCGAATGAAATGTCAATGAAAAATAAGTAAGAATCAGTGGTAAGAAGTATGAGTATGAAATATCTTCATTTGACTAGCGTTATGTCGACATGAACAAAGTTCACTATGACAAGAATAGAGTTTATTGTGATAGGATCAAAATTCAAAATGACAAGAATTTAGATATGTAGTGAATATTTTGACTACTTCCCAGTCTATGACATTAACATAACAATCTGTGATAGGAACAAATTAACTGTGATGTCAGGAAGGTTAGACATAAATTCTTGAAAAATTAGAATTTTCATTGAATAGTTTGTAAATGAAAATTTATGTTTCTGACATCACAACAATAGGAAGTAAATATTGTAGCGACAGGAGCTTTTTGTATGACAAAAAGAAACTTGAAAGAGATGACAACTAAAAACAAGATGAATCCACGACAGAAAAGATCTTTGTATTTATGGTTGAGTTTAATGTATTAACAAATAGTTATCACTTTTAAACAAGAATTGATTCTCATATCATATCTTTGGAATTGAGTTTTTCAAACTATTTATACACTTCTTTACTGATGGAGATTATTGTCGACCGGTATTCTAAGATTTATAAGAAATATTTTTATATCTATCAAATTGTACATAAAATATTTGTTTTTAAATAAGATCACTATTTGGAAGTTACAACTCACAGTTTGAATAATAGATTGAACTAACTTAACTAAGACATAATTAATTAGAAGTTCTAGGTCATGGTTTTATAACAGACCTTGAAATCATCAATTTACTCTCAAACTCTCCAATACTGGTGCTTTCAAATGCACCCTCCACTGTATGTGTTCACCAGACCTATCACGGTTTCTTCTCACTTTACCTGCATTAAAAATCACATAAAATACATAAGGTACATTCCAAGCATCTATTTCTCAGCTTATGTCATTAGTTCTTCAATATTTTTACTTTATAAATTACAGACTAACTTCCTATCCTAGACTATGAAAATTAAATCTAAGTATAATAATTTGAAAGAAGTCAAATTAGCTTCTGATAAAAAAGAAGGGAATTGGTTCTTGAAACTATTTGGTTGTGTTGATTTCATCTTCTCAAGGGAGAGGGGCCAATTGGAATTTGTTTTGTCTCATATGACAGATTAACTTGATGCATGATAGTGGACGTGTTATGGCACTTGGTTTTGATTTGATGGCATGACAACATGATAGTGAATATGTTACAATTTACACACATTTCTCATTTACATATCATTATGTTTGGAAGATGTTAATATCTTGATCACAATTTTCTTGGAATCGATTACATCCTTCTTGACACATATACATTAAAAAAATCTTGGTATTGCGATTAATTTCAATTGGAATTGAATATCTTGGCATTGTGATTAATAAATTTTAGTATGATTTTGTACTCTACTAATTCTCAATTTTTTTTGTCAAGCTCTGCCTAGGGGGTAGTACCATTAATATTTCTGAAAAAAGAACTTAAATATAATATAGGAGATACCTCTCCATTTACAAAACATATTACTAAATCAAGTAGGCTACCCGACTCAATTATAGAGGTTATCCAATCCCTTTGCCAATAGAAACCATCCTAGCTACTACCTCTACTAAGAAGAGCTTATCATTGGCCTCACAAAAAGCCTTGAACTTGCTCATATCATACTCTTTTGCAATGAAAATCTTATACAACACCTGGGCCTTCTTCATAAGCTTCTTCTTCCCTTCCGCGTGCAGACAAAAAGTCCTAGCATACCTCTACCAAAGAGATTGGTGTTACACAAATCCAAAGCATGAGTCACTGGCATATAGATCTCCTCTATAATCATTTATAGGATCATGCCATTTGCATGCACCGCATGGCCTAGAACTTGGATGATAGGTTGAAAGAGGTCGCAAATGAGCTTTCCATCATGAATATGGCCCCTTGTCTAGTATTCAACCTTGAGGAGCACTGTTATGGTCATCTTCTCCTGATCATTGGCTTGTTTGAAGATTTGATTAAGTTGTTCTTCTGGCATCTTCATAAATGCCTCCACCTGAGTGCACCTGCAGTTGATGCCCATGAAGACCGCCATTTGTTGCTACAAAATGTTGAAGAGTTGGTTCCTACAAATGGGCTCCAGGAGTCCTGACTCTACTCCAAACCTAAAAAAAATTTCTAGTTGTAGATACAAAGGACTTGGGAAGAAAGGATGAAGGCCATGTGATTAGAACCATGGCATTTAATACTATTCTTCCATGTATTCCTTCATCACCTGACTCTTGCCACAGCAGCAAGCTACAAAAAATATATGACTACGCCATAATGCAGCAGAGGACTGGTTCACGAGACTAATGCAAAACACCACTGCAGAGTTGAATGAGAGGACACTGCAGTGGTCACATGCACCATTAGAAAGCTCCCATCCTTTCTATTTAGGCCATCAAATCCCTTCCTTTAACCTATGCCCATCCTTGCGTGGGGATCTATATGACTGTGGATATGAGGGTGTCATTATATGTGCATTTTATTTTAATGATGATGTTTAAGATAAGACACAAAACATAAGTTTAACAAATGAAATTAGGACCTAGAACTTTGGTATATGTTTTGGATTCATCCTAATGTCCTTAAAAATTTGAATTTTAATTGGAAAAAAGGAGAGTTTAATAGTTTGCATCATTAAAATTCATCTTGTTCAATGTGATGACATGTAAGTGATTGAATGTTTGATAATGTTAAGTTGAAGATGATGCAAGACATTAAATCAGTTAATGGTTTGTATTGTCATTGATGTCAACTTGATATCATCTGTACAGTCATGTACATAATGCCAAAGACTTCAGAAAATCAATGGAACAATGATTATGCTTTCAGCAATGCATAAAAGTCAAGTACTCACTAAGTGACAAACAACAACGACAGAGTGCACAACATCGGTAAAGGCAGAGAAAAAGTCACAGTGATACCTGACAAGCAGAAGATAGTGTTTCCTGACAAAGTAGAATCACAAGTTGCTTGATGATAAAAATCCAATGATGCCCGACGGACGGAGATCCTGAAGCTAACTGGAGTTACACCAACAGAACTGGTAGTTGTCACCGATGATGAACTATAAAATTGACCAATAGAACAAAGAGTTTAGAAAATGACAAAATATCTAGCTGACAAAGATTAAGGATAGCCTTAATTGGTTGTTTTATTCAACCACAGTTAAGTAATTTATTTAAAGAAGATTTATACAGTTGGCAAGAAGATAACTATGAGATAAATTAGGAGTTAAAGCCGTAAATCAAATTGGCTGGATTGTTTTTCACACCAAGAATCAAGAATTAAGAATCATGAATTAAGGAATATCATGTCTATATAAGAGACACACATAATTAATTTATGTAAGCCATCAGATACAGGGAAGGGGAGTGAATAGAAAGAGGATGCTGAAGAGAAACTGGTGAAGGATAAACTTCATACAGTCCTGATCAATCAAGCTGAAGGAGAGCTAAAGAATTCTGTAGACAACAAAAAATAGTGAAGCACAACATCACATAGCAAAAAGTGTGGAGCAAAAGGATTTGAATTGATACATTGATCAGAGAGTTATTGTACATAAATAGATCTGAAAATTTGCAATTTAAAGTTGCATTAGAAATAGGTCATAGTGTTTCAGTTTAACCATTGAAACATCAAGTCTCTTAACAAAGTATGACTTAACTATCTTCTATAATTGAGGTATATCCTAACAGATTGCCAAAAAGGTTGATTCATGAAATTAGCATTGAATTTTCATAAAGCCTATTGACAACCTAAGAAGAAGGTTGATTCAAGGATGGTAGAAAGATTTTCCTAAAGCCTATTCAGTCTAAGAAGGAGGTTGATTGAAGGCTGGTAGCAAAATAGATGTCAGATACTAAGTGACAACCTATATGTATAAAATCCTCTAACAAGGTCGCACTTAACAATGTGTTTGTAACCTTTAACAGGGTTGAATCCTAACAGGGCTCACTTCAGAAGAGTGAAAATTTGGGGTACCGGTCCCATTAGTTTTTCCCTTAACAGGGTTTCCACATTAAAATCCATGTGTTATGTGTGTATGGTTTATTACTTTATTGTTTTACATTTCACATATGCATGTCTGGATTGATTGGTATACTCTGCATATTTACTGAGTATCGGTAAATAAGTTTTATTGCTTATCGGTTATCAAGGAGAATAAGGACAGACAAGGTAAACCAACAGACATTTAATTATTTCAAGTATTTCAAGGCATGCATCTTGTAGGGACTTAATAATCTGAGGTGTATTGATTGGTAGATTAAAGTTTAAAGGATAAATTTTCAAGGCCACTGATTCACCCCCCCCTCTCAGTTATCACTAACACAATGTACATGTCCCTTCCAATACTAATGAGAGAAAGACAATTTAGATTAGTTTAAAAAATGAAATTAGAACGTTGGTTGTAGTAAACATCCTACTGAAAGGAAGTTTCAATGTCATTCTGGAGCCACAATCAATCTTCTTTAGTTTAGAAATGTTTATGAGACTTAACTTATTTTGGTGTGAGTTCTATATTTTTCATTACCAATTTTTTATCTTGTTGCAATATACTAGTGGAAGTTCACCATTGGTAGTCTTCTATTTTGTTCACTTATGTAGATCTATAGCTCTTTCATCTTGATCTTGATTTCATTTCAGTAGGTTCTTCAATTTTAGACTTCAAGGATTTCGTGGATGAATCTGGTTTTTTTGTAAGGCCACCTTCATTTCTTCATTCAAGTTTTTGGGTCATACGAGCTTGGTTGCATATAGAATACTTTCATTCAGTCTCAATATAAACTTGTACACCCAATCCTCTTCTTCCTTCATATAATGCACATGGTGGAGTAAGTTCATAAACTTAGCCTTATACTCTAGTGAATGTAATTCAATCATATTTTGATCTTGATGATGGGCAGATAGATACTCCTTTCAAAATTGTCTTGTGAAATTTTCCCAAGTCATTTGGATTATGACATAAACTTTAATTTCAACCATATGGTCCAACTATAATGCGACTTCACCTTCTAACTAGTAGATGGAAATCCTAGCCTTAGTTTTGGAGTTCAATTCTAGCAGTCCAAAATATTTATTCATCCCAATCAACCATGCTTCAGCTGCATCTCCACCCCATATCCCATCAAACTTAGGTGCTTGTATCTTCTTCAATTCTCTTATTAATGAGTCATTTCCCACACCTTGTTTTTGTCTTGTAAGTGAGTGACTATAAGTAGGAATTCTAGAGTTTTTTTCATAGTTCAGGTCTATCTTCTCATTGTACTCCTAATATTTCTCTTCGATACCTATGTATATATTATGGTTGGTACCTTTCTCTTTTTTCCTTATCAATTCTTCAATCTGCTACTCTTGAAAATCTATCTTGGCATGAAGGGCATTCAACTCAGCCTGCAACTCCTTTGGTATAGTAGGAGGCACTTGTTAGCACTTTTTCTTGTATCCTTTAGTTCTAAAAGAGAATATGCAAACTAGACTTTGGGATCTTAGTCCAACTCACATGAATCTACTTCTTCATACAAATTGAGGGGCAAGAAAAGGCTAATTGATGAGGATTTGATCCTCCTTCTGCTTTGAGTTCCATACACTCAGGCGGGTGCACCTAAAAAATACTAAATATGCATACATAAACACTTTCTCACTAAAACCTTTTATGCAGACATGAAAATTAGTGGATAGTTCTCACACTTATAAGATATGGGATTTCAACTCAACCAATCTTATGTAGGATCCCACCTACATGATCTGCTAAGACTCAGGCAGGCTAACCTATGGATTTCTTCTTTAAACAAACTAACATGTACGCTTACATTCACAGAATGCAAGACATAGACATTTCAAGCTCTCATACATAAATTTAAAAGTGATTTGAATAATTGATTGATGAAGAAAACCGCTAGTTAAGCAAAGACCAGTGCCTTATCTATTAGGTAACAGAGTCATACAAATGTGCATTCCCAGAAAACCCCAACTCCAAACTCAAAACCCTGAATGAAATACCTTGCAAGCCATTCTTCTCATTTCAATACATGGACATCAGATTCGTATGCATAACTATAACTCTCAGAATTTGAAATCAATACTTACTCTCTCCTTGAAAGAAACTTAAATTCAAACTCACAGCTACCTTATAATTGGTATATTAACATGCCTTACAAGTTAATATGCAAGAATTAAGACAACACATACAAAGACATCAGACAAGAATTGAAAAGGGATTCCATTGTCTTTACTAAAATTCATTGAAACTGTTCATTTGCAAAACAAAGAACACAAAGAAATAAGACTCCATAGCCTGGAAGCTACCCAACAGCATAAATTTCAACATCCTTGTTACAATGGAGAAAAAGCTAAATATAGGAGAATGGGAAAAACAAATTCAGTCACCGACACCTGTCTGCTTCTCAAAAATATCTGTAACTGCTTCGAACTGAAACTGTGAGAATTGATATAATTTTCTCTCAAATGGTCTATAAAATCATAATCTTCATTCTGAGACCTTTCCGGTAATATATGATACTCCATATTTTGGATAAAATTTGCCCTCTGAAACATTAATCAAACTTTACCTACCAGTGCAGATTTCCTTTAAAAGTTTGAAATATTTCAATTTGAATTTAATTGCCTTTTCAATAGTTGGACTATTGAAATAAGATGAAATTTAACTTTAAAATTTAATTTTGCCCAGATTTCATCTCATCCTGCCAAGTGTCAATCAGACTTAATGGCTTATTGGTTAGATGTTGAGCATCTTCCCTTTAAGTCATTAAGTCAACCATTAAATCCTTTTAAACTTGCAAGTTCTTTAACTCCTCCTTTTTGAGATGAATTCATTTAAATATTTCATTTTAATCCATTTTTTCTCTAGAATGCACCAAAATTTGACACTTGTCACATGTTGATTTGCTGCTCTAAACTGGCCTTGAAACTCCTCCTTTAACCCTAGTTCCTTTTGGAGACTTGGAGACAAGCCTTAGTCTCTAAGTCTCTGAATAGGCTTAACTCGGCCACCTCTTAACCATACTTTAACCATGGTTATCATTTTCTTTAGTCTCTAAGTCTCTGAATGATTTTCTTAACCATGATTCAAACTGGAGACTTGGAGACTGCTTCATCTGGAGACTTGGAGACTACTTGATCTGGAGACTTGGAGACTAATTTAGTCTCTATGTCTCTATATGATTTCCTTAACCATGATTCGATTTGGATACTTGGAGACTACTTTAGTCTCTTAGTCTCTAGATGATTTTCTTGACCATGATTCAATCTAGAGACTTGGAGACTACTTAGTCTCTAAGTCTCTGAATGAATTTTCTAACCATGGGTTTGTTGAGAGACTTGGAGACTACCTTTAGTCTCTAAGTATTTGAATGAGCTTAACTTGACTACACCTTGACCATGCCTTGACCGCGGTTAACTTGGATAGTGTACTCTCTAAGTCTCTGGATCAATTCGCCAACTATGGTTAGATTTGAAGAATTGGAGACTAGCCTTTATGCATTTTACTCCAAAATAATAGGGCCCACCGCACACTTAATTATCCAACCAAGAGGCTCACCAAATGGCCTCTTGGTTCTTTCTTCACATTATAATGTAAGTGCTTTAGTATATAAATACTAAAAACTTTCCCAGCACCATGCATGTGGGATATATCTCTGTGCATATTTTTCAACTTTCTGAGACTTCTTCCAAGTGCTGCTCACTCATGGAATCATTTTATTATTGTTTAAGACTTTTATATTGCTCCATGGAGCTGGGCTCCCCTTCCTATGGATGCACATTTGCATTTTAAAGTTTTCAAACAAACAAATCCATCCTCCAAAACTGCTGGTTTTTTAAACTTTGTTATTTTTTCCAATATTCAGAGAACAGTAATTTTTTATTTTCAAACTGGGTTTCTTTGAAATTTTTTTCTGTAGAGTACATGCATAGTCATATCAAACATGTTAAAAATTCAGCCCGACTCAGTTTGTATTTCTTGAGATAGGACTAAACACTTGACTGACTGTGCACTTATTTGAAAAACATTTGGGCAACTTGTCTGAAATGTTTTTTAATGTTTTCTTCCACAAACTCATGCACTAGCAACTGCAACGTAAATAAATTTTTTTTAAAATTCCTTTCATCCTAAGCAATACATTCCTCATTTAAACAAAATCCTCTTTCAATGTTGGGCGTGGGGTCTTGAGTGTAATAAACTGGCCTTCATACTGCGAAAGCCCTCTAATTTCCCACACATTACCTTTCTTTAAAATTTTAAAACAATCATATGCTCTTTCCTCTGCATAGGCACTTTAATCACTTTGTTTGGTTTCTCATTCATTCATAATACTTCGCAGCACTCCTATAGAAATGGTTTTGTTTTTTATTAATTTCCATTTTCCCTCTTGACAAAACAAATCTGGCTAGCTATCCAACTCAGAAAATAAAACCACTGAGCTTGTAATCACTTTAAAACCATTTTTAATAATTCTGTAAACTGGCTTCATTAATTGCAAGTAGTTTCTGGATCGTTAAAAATTGACAAAATCAAGTAACCAGACCGTGGCATTGGGCACACGTGTTCCATGGTCAACATTATTCCACACTACAAAATGATTCCTGAAAAAACCAAAAAGGTCAAAATATTTTAATCGCCCAAGTTGCGTATTTAGAACAATTCTGCAAATAACCTTGTCAAATAACCGTAAACACATTTGGTTTTGACTTTGAAAACATGTCAAAAGACCTCGTGGGGATCTGAGCTTCTAGACATTGGAAGTATGCTATATGGGGAGCATGAATCCAGAAGGAAAACTCATGATGATCAACCAGTCACATTTGGGAGATCCTTAAAGATAGCCACTTGGAAATGCAGAAAATAGAAAACATGAGAAATAATGATTTCTACAAATGAAAAGCATCTTGAAAAGTGTGCAAACAAAACCCTTAGGAACTGAAACCTTGGAAACTTGGAGGAAACTTGGTCTATAATTTAGGGAAACCATTTTTATAAAGTGGCCAATCATGGTATTCAAGATATAACCTCACAAACAGGGCCTCAGACCAAACTGTGCAACTGATCTGCATCAAATTGTTAGAAACTACAAACGAAATTGGATTGGCAAACTAGGCAAACAAATTCATCATGGCTTGAAAATATTCATGGTAGCACATTTCCATGCCTATAATATAGGGGATCTTTCAATTTTCCATTCCATTTAACTGGGTGTGAAATTGTAAGACCTCAAAGTAGGTCATTCAAAAATCTGCATTTGACAGTTTGTCACACTGATAGAAATTGCAAATGGAATGGGCTTAGCAACTTGACCAAATAAACTTGTCACAACTTGAAGATGGAGACTCAAGAATTATTTGACCTCTATAATGGATTAAAAAATGAATTTTTTTAATTAGGTCACAAAGTCAAAAGTTAGAATTGGTCAAACAGGGCTACTCAAAATTCTGATCAATTACAGAATGCATGACAACAGTAAACTACCAACTTTGAGGGGTTAGAAACCTAGTCAAAACATATCAAAATGACTTGGGATTTGAAACATAGATTCTCTGATATACATACTCAATATTCCCCAAAGTGGTGGGCCATGAAACTTAACATGAAACAAGACATTCAAAGGCAAATTAGGCCCGTTACAAGAAATTGACACTTTGGCAAAAATGCATATTTGGACAAGTGCTCAAAACAATACATCACGAAACAACTCAAAACTTGAAATTAATGACCTGGGATGCCTTCAAATGTGTAAAATAGAGAAATAAACACTTTTCATGCATGAAAAAATTTAGAGCTCATCTAGGAAAATAGGCTCAAAAAGCACTTATAGGGAGTCAAAATGTAAAGCACTAGTAAAACACTCAAAAATGACTGTTGTATTTTTTAGTACCAACAGTGGTTCTGACTGACGATGTGTGCCCCATGTGGGCATGTAGAGGAATTCAAAATCTCTTGGTACAATAGACTACCCCAAAATAAATTAGACTTTCTCTTCACTTTCTCTCTCTTCTCTTTTGAATCTCTTCTCCTTCCTAACTCAAAAACTAGGAACCTCTTTATTGAAAGGAAACACACCACACGACTAAAAGGGAAGAAAAGAAACTATACAAACAAGAAGCTTATTTACAAAGGCCCAAAGCCCCAAAATAGGGTTCATCTCTTACCTCTATCAAACATATGATTTTCATCTCCAAAAATCCAAGGTAAATTGAGGCTATCATATCCATTCACTTGATAAAAAATGCTGCCTTGGATCTTCAAAATACCAAACAAAAGGTAATCAAAAAACTTATCATTACTTGGAAAAACAAATTTATTAAAATATTGTGCATGCTGATCATAGTGTGACATCAAAACATCACACCCTTCCCTATTGCTGACTTGCTGGAAGAAGAAACATTCCAGCTCACTCTCATGGAAGAAAACATCCACATTCTAAACATTAGTTTGCGTCAAAGAATACACTTCTTTTACATCAGCACCTTGCAAACTAAAAAAGAATGTCTCAAAACAAAAATTAGATTGCACAAAATCAGAGACAACTTGCTGATCCAAACTCCTATCAGCATTTTGTGAACAAGTATCATCAATCAATTGCTCTACTATCATTTGCAAATCTGAGAAAACACTTTCATACTTATTACTATCTTCAAGATCATGATGTGAGAAAGAAATCCTGACACTATGTTTATGAAAAATTGAATCCACACCAAAAAATTCATCATCGTATTCATCATAAACAACAACATTAAACTTATCACAGTGATATGTGCTTTCAATTTGCAAAGTATCCAACCCAAGTATAGGAAAAGGGTCCATATTATATGTATCATATTTCATGGCCTTGTCAGCATCATCACTATCAAAACATATCTTCATTGGGCATGGAAATATAAAGTCATTTGTAGGTGCATACCTCTGATAATCAGCTTCTAGAAGTTTTAAAATTTGCTCACTACTTAGCGGGCATTGAACTTCTTGTCTGTTTTCTTTGATCTCTTGCTCAATGCTAAATACATCTTCCTTGCTAGAAAAAAAAGACAAGACTTCTTGGTTTATATCACTTTGTGCAAAAGAGTCACTATCACTTTCATCCGCATCATACTCAAGCTCTTGCTGTTCACATGAATCATTTTCAGGTTGAAATAAGAAATCATCATTTACATGTTGAAAATAAGGAAACTCTACAAACTCAACGAAGTCACTTCCAGTTACAGATTCTTCCTCATTGTCTTGTTGTTCATAGGCTTCATTGTCCGCATTGTAATCAACACTTTCAGCATAAGTAGACTTAGAATTAGCACAATTAAATTCAAATTCAGCATTTTCAATTTCATCTATCCATCTTCTAACACATTCATATACTTCTTTAAGAGATGCTGACCAACTGACTGATTCTAGCACACAAAGTTCTAAAAATAATTGCACCCACTCTAATTCTGGAAAGTCAATATCCGCTATAAGCTTATCAACTGCACTAGAAAACCTTTGATAAAATGAATATGCTGACTCTTTTTTCCTTTCTCCTACCCTTTCTTTTAAAATTAGTAGGGCTTTCTCTTGGATTTTTTGATCTATCAATGCAATATCCTTTTTTCTCCTAGTAATTTCAAAATCTTGCTCACAAATTTTAGACCTAGCAAACATATCTTGCTCCCTGAATTCTAGAACTTCCATTTTAACCATTCACTCAATAATACATTCTGTTCTTGTGAAAAATATTTCTATCTGATTTCATGTAATCACTTATTTGAAAAAAACATGGCATACTTCTGATTTCTAAATCTGAACTTTCAATCTGAAAGTATGGCAAGACTTTAATCTATTTTTCCTTCTTTCGAGTGACTTATTCAGCTTGTAAGGGACTCTTCTTTCTCATAAAATAGAGGATTACCTGGATGAAATTTGCAGCAGCTATTTCTTTTCTTCTTGACTGGGAACAAGGCACATCTAGAGCTATTTCTGTAGCTCCATCGGATTCTTTTTTCACAGAGTCGCCACCTCCTTGCAGAGGAAATTTCTCAAACAACAAGAGCTATTTGCAAGGGTCTTTCAATTCTAAGTTTGCTTCCAACCAACAAAGTCACAAAATATTTTTCTTCCTTTCACTGTAGATAAAAACACACTATCCAGGATACCTCTCTCAAAGATCTGAAACAAATTTTAGATTCTTCTTCTTGACACTCTTTCTCACCATCAGATTCTAGTATTGATTCAGCCAAGCAAGGAAACATACATCTTAAATATGTTGATCTTAGACATCAAATAACAACTGATAATATCAAATTACACTGGCATACAACAACCAGGATTCTCAAATTTTAAACATAGAGTCACCACCCACAACAAGCATTGGATCAAGATTCACAATCTGGTCCAAAAATGAAGCAACAAATGATTAGCTCCTATGAGCTTTTAACACCCACTTCTCTGACATATTAAAATTTCTTAGGTATTTTAATTTGTAACTTTTAACACTAGAGATTTACTGATTTCTTTAACAAGATTTTCTCATTGCTATCCCTAGCAGAGTTTCCATTTAGTCAGTGTGAGTCGGATGGGCAAACTCAACTGAAATTTGATTCAATCAATAAAACACCAAAGATTCTGATTTCTTCAACAAGATTTTTGTATCTTAATCCCTAGTAGAGTCGCCATATTGTTAGCACTTTTTCTTGTATCCTTCAGGTCTAAAAGAGAATATGCAAACTAGGCTTGGGGATCTTAGTCCAACTCACATGGATCTACTTCTTCATACAAATTGAGGGGCACGAAAAGGCTAATTTATGAGGATTTGATCCTCCTTCTGCTTCGAGTTCCACACACTCAGGCGGGTGCACCTAAAACATACTAAATTTGCATACATAAACACTTTCTCACTAAAACCCTTTATGTAGACATGAAAATCAGTGGATAGTTCTCAGACTTCTAAGATATGGGAGTTCAACTCAACCAATATTATGTAGGATCCCACCTACATGATCTGCTAAGAACTAGGAAAATGGCCAATGTGACAAGGATGAAATCCTCATTCTCTTTGAGTTCTAGACTTAGGCAGGCTAACCCATGGATTTCTTCTTTAAAGAAACTAACATGTACCCTTACATTCACAAAATTCAAGACAGACATTTCAAGCTCCCATATAGAAATTTAAAAGTGATTTGAATAATTGATTGATGAAGAAAACTGTCAGTCAAGCAAAGACTAGTGCCTTATCTATTGGGCAATAGAGTCATACAAATGTGCATTCCTAGAAAACCCCAACTCCAAACTCAAAAACCCGAATGAAATGCCTTGCAAGCCATTCTTCTCATTTCAATACCTGGACATCAGATTTGTATGCATACCTATAACTCTCAGAATTTAAAATCAAGACTTACTCTCTCTTTGAAAGAAACTCAAATTCAAACTCACAGCTACCTTATAACTAGTATATTAACATGCCTTACAAGTTAATATGCAACAATTAAGACAACACATACAAAGACCTCAGACAAGAATTGAATAGGGATTCCATTATCTTTATTAAAATTCATCTGAAAGTGTACATTTGCAAAACAAAGAACACAAAGAAATAAGACTCCATAGCCTGGAAGCTACCCAACAACATAAATTTCAATATCCTTGTTACAATGGAGAAAAAGCTAAATATAAGAGAATGGGAAAAACAAATTCAGTCACTGACACCTGTCTGCTTCTCAAAAATATATGTAACTACTTCCAACTAAAACTACGAGAATCTGATATGATTTTCCCTCAAATGGTCTGCAAAATCATAATCTTAATTCTAAGACCTTTATGGTGATATATGATACTCCATATTTTGGATAAAATTTCCCCTCTGAAACATTAATCAAACTTTACCTTCCCATGCAGATTTCCTTTAAAAGTTTGAAATATTTCAATTTGAATTTAATTGCCTTTTCAATAGTTGGACTATTGAAATAAGATGAAATTTAACTTTAAAATTTAATTTTGCCCAGATTTCATCTCATCCTGCCAAGTGTCAATCAAACTTAATGGCTTATTGGTTAGATGTTGAGCATCTTCCCTTTAAGTCATTAAGTCAACCATTAAATCCTTTTAAACTTTCAAGTTCTTTAACTCCTCTTTTTTGAGATGAATTCATTTAAATATTTAATTTTAATCCCTTTTTTCTCCAGAATGCACCAGATTTTGACACTTGTCACATGCTAATTTGCTACTCTAAACTGGCCTTGGAACTCCTCCTTTAACCCTGGTTCCTTTTGGAGACTTGGAGACTACTTAGTCTCTAAGTCTCTAGGAGATTTCCTTGACCATGGTTAGATCTAGAGACTTGGAGACAAGCCTTAGTCTCTAAGTCTCTGAATAGGCTTAACTCGACCACCTCTTAACCACACTTTAACCATGGTTATCATTTTCTTTAGTCTCTAAGTCTCTGAATGATTTTCTTAACCATGATTCAATCTGGAGACTTGGAGACTGTTTCATCTGGAGACTTGGAGACTACTTTATCTGGAGACTTGAAGACTACTTTAGTCTCTAAGGCTCTAGATTATTTTCTTAACCATGATTCAATTTGGAGCCTTGAAGACTACTTTAGTCTCTAAGTCTCTAGATGATTTTCTTAACCATGATTCGATCTGGAGACTTGGAGACTGCTTAGTCTCTAAGTCTCTGAATGAATTTGCTAACCATGGGTTTGTTGGGAGACTTGGAGAATACCTTTAGTCTCTAAGTCTCTGAATGAGGTTAACTTGACTACACCTTGACCATGCCTTGACCTACGATTAACTTGGATAGTGTAGTCTCTAAGTCTCTGGATCAATTCGCCAACTATGGTTAGATTTGGAGACTTGGAGACTAGCCTTTATGCATTTTACTCCAAAATAATAGGGCCCACCGCACACTAAATTATCCAACCAAGAGGCCCACCAAATGGCCTCTTGGTTCTTTCTTCACATTATACTGTAAGTGCTTTAGTATATAAATACTAAGAACTTTCCCAGCACCATGCATGTGGGATATATCTCTGTGCATATTTTTCAACTTTCTGAGACTTCCTCCAAGTGTTTCTCACTCATGGCATCATTTTATTATTGTTTAATACTTTTATATTACTCCATGGAGCTGGGCTCCCCTTCCTATGGATGCACATTTGCATTTTAAAGTTTTCAAACAAACAAATCCATCCTCCAAAACTACTGGTTTTTTAAACTTTGTTATTTTTTCCAATATTTAGAGAATTGTAACTTTTGATTTTTAAACTGGGTTTCTCTAAAAAAAATTTTGTAGAGTGCATGCATAGTCATCTCAAACATGTTAAAAATTCAGCCCAACCCAGTTTGTATTTTCTGAGATAAGACTAAAAATGTGACTAGCTATGCACTTATTTGAAAAACATTTGGGCAACTTGTCTAAAATGTTTTTTAATGTTTTCTTCCACAAACTCATGCACTAGCAACTGCAATGTAAATATAAATGTTTTAAAATTCCTTTCATCCTGAGCAATACATTTCTCATTTAAACAAAATCCTCTTTCAATGTCGGGCGTGGGATCTTGAGTGTAATACACTGGCCTTCATACTGCGAAAGCCCTCTAATTTCGCACACATTACCTTGATTTAAACTTTTAAAACAATCATATGCTCTATCCTCTGCACAAACACTTTAATCACTTTTTTTGGTTTCTCATTCATTCATAATGCTTCGCAGCACTACCATAGAAATGGTTTTGTTTTTTATTAATTTCCATTTTCCCTCTTGACAAAACAAATCTAGCCATCTATGCAACTCAGAAAATAAAACCACTGAGCTTGCAATCACTTTAAAACCATTTTTAATAATTCTGTATACTGGCTTCATTAATTGCAAGTAGCCTCTGGATCGAGCTTTAAAAACTGACAAAATCAAGTAACTAGACCATGGAATTGGGCACACGTGTTCCATGGTCAACATTATTCCACACTGCAAAATGATGCCTGGCGAAACCAAAGAGGTCAAAAGATTTTAATCGCCCAAGTTGCGTATTCAGAACAATTCTGCAAATCACCCTATTAAATAACGGTAAACACATTTGGTTTTTACTTTGACAACATGTCAAAAGACCTCGTGGGGATCTGAGCTTTTGGAAATTGGAAGTATGCTATATGGGGAGCATGAATCTAGAAGGACAACTCATGATGATCAACCAGTCACATTTGGGAGATCCTTAAAGATAGCCACTTGGAAATGCAAAAAATAGAAAACATGAGGAATAACGATTTCTGCAAATGAAAAGCATCTTGAAAAGTGTGCAAACAAAACCCTCAGGAACTAAAACCTTGGAAAATTAGAGAAAATTTGGTCTATAATTTATGGAAACCATTTTCCTAATGTGACCAATCACGATATTCAAGATATAACCTCACAAACAGGGCCTCAGACCAAACTGTGCAGCTGATCTGCATCAAATTGTTAGAAACTGCAAACGAAATCGGATTGGAAAACTGGGCAAATAGATTCATCATGGCCTAAAAATCTTCATGGTAGCACATTTCCATGCCTATAATACAGGGGAGCTTTCAATTGTCCATTCCATTCAACTAGGTGTGAAATTGTAAGACCTCGTTTGGCACACTAATAGAAACTGCAAATGGAATGGGCTTAGCAACTTGACCAAATAGACTTGTCGCAACTTGAAGACGGAGACTCAAGAAGTATTTGACCTCTATAATGGAGTAAAAAAGGAATTTTTTCAATTAGGTCACAAGGTCAAAAGTTACAATTGGTCAAACAGGGCTACTTAGAATTCTGATCAATTACACAATGTATGACAATAGTAAACTACCAACTTTGAGGGGTTAGAAACCTAGTCAAAACATATCGAAATGACTTGGGATTTGAAACATAGGTTCTCTAATATACATACTCAATAATTCCTAAAAGTGGTGGGCCATGAAACTTAACATGACACAAGATATTCAAAGGCAAATTAGGCCCGTTACAACAAATTGACACTTAGGCAGAAATGCATATTTGGACAAGTGCTCAAAACAATACATCACAAAACAACTCAAAACTTAAAATTAATGACCTGGGATGTCTTCAAATGTCTAAAAAAGAGAAATAAACACTTGTCATGCATGAAAAAATTTAGAATCTCATCTAGGCAAATAGGCTCAAAAAGCACTTATAGGGAGTCAAAATGTAAAGCACTAGTAAAACACTAAAAAATGACTTGTATTTTTGAGTACCAACAGCACTGATGTGGCACCCCTACTTGCATGTAGAACTTTAGTGAATCTAGGGATAGCTTACCTCCTTGAGATCCACTTCATTATGATATGTTATTTTTGCAAGATAAGGTAACAAGTATTATTTAATTGCCATAAATATTTTATGTTCAAATTACCTAAACCTAGTTAATTAATTGTCAATTTGATATTGTAGCCAAATTCATAAGGAAATATTTATTCCAAGCATTTTACATCTATTTGAAAGAAATCTACAATGTCATTAAGACAAAATGAATATAACTATAGTCATAATTTTCACTCATAAATAGTAGTTTTTACATATCATGGTGATGATTATTTAGTACTATTTCATCATCTTTAATTACAAACATGGTTTGAATATTACATCATAGGAGTTTCCTCCTCTTTAGGGTCTTCCTCATCTGAGGAACCCATACCTATAGTCATATGGGTATGCACACAGTTATATTCTGCAATAGATTTTGTTGGTGCTCAAAAACGCTAAATTGGATTTCCTATGGACTTGCCAATCCAATTCTTGGAAACCCAAGTGATTTGGCCAACTAACAAGTCACAACCAAAGCAAGGTCTGAACTTCTACAATTCTGGCTCTACAAAACCAAGGATGGTAGGCCTATACCTTGACTTATCCTACCGGTTACAAGGCTTTTTATAGCATATAAGAAACATTTCAACCTTCTCTCTCAAGTATGGCAAGGAACTTGAAAGAAATCTAACTGAAAGCAATATATCATGAACTGTAAACTGAAATACTTTAAGTAATTGAAAAAATGTTTAGTAAATGTGTATGTAATTTGAAATGAATAGATAGATAAGATATCTTAAAACTATAAACAATGAACTGAATAACTATAATCCAAATAATGATTAGACTAGTGCCTTATTCTACCATGGGCAATAGAGTCAAGATCCTTCCAATCTTATGTTCAACCTCAGAGACAGTTTTACAAGAAAAATTATCACTTCAAAGGTTTTATGGAATGTACATGCAACCTAAAACACATTCAGAGATATTTCAAAAGGGTAATACTTCTCAGATGACAGACCAATTGACTAAGGCCTCAATCAACAGAATTTAACCATGCAAAATGAGAAAACCATTTGAAAATATAGACTATGAATCAAATAAGGAAGCATGCACATCAAAATATCACTTTGAAGAAGTTCTATTGGTTTATCCGAGGGACTAATTGTAAAATGATAATGAAACTTGTAATGTCCCCGCCAGGGAACCCATAAGGAATCAAGTCTACAACCTAAAATTACAACTAACAAATTTTATTTTTTTTAACATTCTAACATAACATCGTTACCATTCACAAGTACATTCCTTAAGGTTCCCTTAATGAATTCAATTACCATTATTAAATATTTCATTTTATTACTTAATCGAACAAATTCTATTTCC
>MU225695.1:464955-523585 GCA_018584345.1 Thuja plicata
TAGGTAAGTCAATAATGAAGGAGATGGTCACTCACTTTTGTTACCTAGAGTTTAGCATGTATTTTTGGCTATTTTTATTGTGGACATATGGCCTATTTTACTATCCTAATTTTCTAACATTGTGGTCTTGATTGCAACTTTAGGGTACACACATTCACTCAATATGGAATCCCATCAAATGGCAATCCTACAGATGTTGTAATGGTAATTACTAAAATATTGTAGGCAGTAATTATATGGAAAATGATCATAATAATTTTTAGCACTCAGTTGTTGATGTCTTAATCTTTTAAGAAATGTTTTAAATGGAAATTTGATATCTACTTTTTGTGGACAGACTTCAGTTGCACAAAACACAGATGTAGATCCAAAGTCCTTGGGAGGTAAAGGACAAAATTCAATGAAGAGGGTAAAAGGAAGTTTGGGAAAGATCGAAATAGTTACAAGTAAAGGAGAGGGTAGAAAAGAAACACCTACTACTACAAATGGTGCCTTCTCACAAAGGTAGATATTCAAGGCTACTAAATTTGATAAACTTATTAAACTTTAATAATAAGTGGGAAGGTCTAGGATGATACTTAGATAAATTAGTTTCTATTCTAGGCAAATCCCATTTTCTTACCTTTTTATGTTTATAACTTATATGTTAGTGATCTAAATATAATTGCCAGTTTTAGTGGGGACACTGGCAGTGAAGGCTCAAGTGAAGGTAGTGAGGAAGGCAATTCACCAAATGTAAGAAAATTTGTTCTGTATTTCTTGTACAAAAATGTATGGATGATGATCTCATTATTTTCTCTCTTTTTTGGGTTACTTTTGTAAATACCCTTGTGCTGTTATGTATTATTTTACAAACATGTTGTATTCTTTTCTGGAGATGTCTCAGGGGTTGGAAACTAGGAGGAAAAGAAGCTTTGAATCACTAACCATAAATGGTATGCTTATTTCTAAATTTTATTTATTTATTTCATTTTAGGCACTTGATGTCTTTTCACGAATCCTACTTGTACTTATCAGACAGTCACAGTCTTCTAGTTTTTGGATGAACTAATTTGGTAATACCAATTGTTTTACATTTATTTGGTCAATTGCTAATGAAATTATCCCAATAAATCACATCAAATCATGGTTCCAAAATAAGTAAAACCACAATTACTGAAAAGAAAATTACCAGTGGATACATTCATCAAAAAAAGCAATCTAAACTCAACTGTCTCTTGTGATTCCATGGTAATCAAACAAGAAAACATGACTGAGAATTATTGTCAGTTACAAAAATAAAATTTAAAGATGCATGAGATTTCTCCTAGTAGCATATAGTTTTTTGAAAAGCATAAAATATTTAATACACTAAGAATTCAAGCAAAAGGAACCAAAATTGCAATAGCTGTCAGTAACTGATATTCAATAATGAAACTTGTTGACAAAATATCCAGAGTGGGTGGATATTTGCATAGATAAAATTACACCACAAAATAACCAGAGTGGGTGGGTATTTGCATATGGTAATTAGCATTTTAATTGCTTCTATTATAAAATAGAATAGACTATAGAGTATATAAACCAGAGCTCATAATTTTTTTCTTTTCATTTTTTGAAGTGGGTATTTGTATGTGCGTGAAAATGCACCATTGGATCAACCATGTGTAGGTTTGAATATGCTTGATATAGTCTCAAATTCCATCTCATTAAAGGACTGTTATGCAATCAAACTTCCATTCTTCTCTTTCTTAAGAAAATGGCCTGCTACTAAATAGATAATTAAGGATGACGTGGAAAAGAAAGAAATATATATTTTTAGTTTACAATAGTGGGTGATTTATATATGTGTTTATAGAAGGCTTATAGTAATATGGGTCTACCTTATATTCCTTGTGGGAGGCACTTAACTATGCTACAATTGAGGCGTACATATCTTACTTCTTGTGATATTTAAACCCGTGACTTCTATTTCAAGGATATGAGGTTTATTTTCATAAATTCACTTAACTCATTTATGTTTCCAACACATTTTTATGTTTCCCATTTTAGGAGACCCAACTTATAGAGGCCAAAAATTTTGATTAGGGAGTTTGATTGAAAAATTGTTTGAAGCACCAACAAGATCATGATGTGCTCTATCAAGCTATAACCCACTATGTTGGTTATGACCACTTGTAGGTCCATCAGAATCCTCTAAGGCCTTAACAATTGACTTTGAAACTTTCAAACGAAACTATCAAAAGTGGAAAATTTATATCTTTAAATCTAGAAATGATTCTTGCAATGAAAATTTACTAGCATTCTTATCTAGCCAATTAATAACTTTGAGGAAAATCTTGGATCAATCCGTGCTCAAAAGTAAACTTACTATAATAGTAGCCTTATGTAAAATTAAGGTTGAGACACAAATTTCCACATTAAAAAAGTGTTTAGGTCACTCTTTCTCTCATTTGTTTTGGTTTAATTTTGACTATCTTGATATATGTCTTAGTTTTTTGGTGATCTCACAATTGTGTCCCATGTTTTTGCTAAGTTGGATCAAATTGCTCAAGTTTTACTGTTATGTGTGTAATTTGGACTTGAGCTTAATGTTTACCCCTAGATTGTGATCCTCTCAAGTATAATATTTAGTGATCAATATTTAAGTGCTTTTTTGCATCGTTATATATTCACTGGCATGAGATTGCATAAGTTATTACATGTGCTCTTCTGGAATAAGATATTTTTCATTTTGTTTTGTTATTCATTTTGTTACATAGGACTATTGACTATGAAATAGGGCTCCCCTTCATTGGGCCTTCATGATACACATTGCAGGCCCTCTTCCACCACTCTTTTCCCAAGTGTGATTCCACTGAAACAAAGAAAAACAATGCGGTGATGTTGTCTAAACTTTAATAATGGACTCCTTGGCAACTAATGCTCGGAAATTTTAGGCTTGGAGTTTGATCCCACACAACCTGTAGGTAGAGATACAAATGACCTAAAAAATAATAGCCAGCCCATTTTTTGAGGAGAATGAGTGTTATAAGTACATCACATAAGCTCACTTTCTTTGCATAATTTTTCTCATTTGCATACTCTTACAACTTCAAATTATCTCCCTCCATATGTAATGCAAACTATGTTCATGTCTTCCATTTATAGATATGTTGTAACAGTTGGGAGGACATTGGTTTGTCCCTTTATCCAATAGGACACTAAACTCTTAAAAAATCTAAAGCGACACTTAAAAAATACATCTGACATTGAGCCGTCAGAAATTCCGACGGCTCAACATTGCATGTATAGAAAATACATCACACGTCTGTCATAATTGCAACACCAACAAACTGTAACGATGGCATGCTGAAGTTTTTAGATGGTGCAAACTGTGATGCCTAGGTGTCATAACAATGATAGATAAAATGTAACAACAACATGATAAACATCATAGTCAGCTCTTATTGCAACACCTATATGTCACATTTTGTGTGTTAACCATCACAAATTACGACAGACGTGTGACATATTTTCTATACATGCGACGTCAAACCATCAGAAATTGTCGAGGGTTTGATGTTGCATGTTTTTCATAAATTGTGACACCCATAAACTATAATGACGACATGCTAAAGTTTTTAGACGGTGCAAACTACAATGGTTAACACAAAAAATGTGACGCCTAGGTGTCGTAATAGAAAAAAATAAAATATGTAATGATAGCATGATAACCATCATAGCTCACTCATATTGTGATGGTTAGCACCATCACAATAATGACAGATGGTATAGCCATCAGTGTTTCCGACACCAAAACTAAAACACTGGTCTCTATCACTTGGCTGATAGGACAGTGTCAAAAAATCAACACATAGCCATAAAAAAATGGTCTCAAATGTTGTAGTGTGAAATATTTTTACAAATGCAACAATCATCTTCAAGTATTGCTACTGTTTTGATTAAGTAAAAATAGGTTTTGAAAGGACCCAAAACCTTGTACAAAAGTAGCGAGAGATAAGACAATGAGAGAACAAAGAAACTATTATGGTGTACCACCAAACAAGCTAAAGGGAATTAACTATTATTCCCACTAAATGGAGCAAAGACAAGAAAAAAAGGGTTGTCAAGATTTACATTTTAGCCCATCCTTGTGTGAACATAATTTCATATCAAAAAAAGGCTTGGAATACTTTAATTTCTTTCCTTTAACTATTGTTTATCCATCATCCACCTTCTCATAAACCTGGGAGTCCACAGGTGGGATAGGGACAACATCACTCCCCTTTTCCCCCCTTGGAGAAACAGGGATAGTAGGAACCACAACACCTATAGACAAGACAGTTGATCTAGAGACAGCATCAGCACTCCGAACAGGATCAAAAACAACAACACCTGAAAGGACAACATCAACAGTCTGCAAGGATGCATCTGAAATAGCATCAATAAAACCAGCCTTAGCATGATCATCCTAAGAGGAGAAAACATTTGAACCCCCATCCTTAGAAACTTTACCAATTGTATAATGGTGGCTAGAATCCCCCAACCACCAAGAAGTATTTCTACTATTACTATTTTGTGATGTCCCCATTTTAGCAGGTGTCTGAGACACACCATTGTTATCCAATCATTGCAACCCTCATGGGCTAATGGTTTTATTTGTGGGTCTCTGATTGAGAACTTACTATTTATAGTAAGTATTTTTCTATATGTTTCTATTTTTGGTAGGGTGTCCAACCATTTGATTTGACAGTGCAATTCAGTTCGATTTGGCTTAAATTGAATATAATTAATTCATTAAGTTTCACTTAATTAATTATCATGTGTGGGCTTATAGTAAAGTCAAATCTTTAAAATATTAATGATGTTATATTTGACTTATGTTTAAACATTATAAGTGGAGGAAAAACTTATATTTGAATTATATAATTTGAAATATTCAAACTTCAAAGTTGGGAGTATGAAGTTTTAAGCTATGAAAAGCTTCTCCTTGAAGCTAAAAAATGTCAAGCATTGTTGTTGAAGCTAAGTTCATTATATATAGGTTTCAAGATTCTTCATGGAATTTCCTTTGAAAATTTTATTAAAAACTTGAAGACTTGCAAATTGTTTCAGATTGGAGATAAGGGTTTGAGAATTTGCTGAATGAATTATGAATTCATATCACATCTTTGCCACTTTAAATTAGAAATCAATTTCCAATAGATTGTGTGAAGGCTTTTGATCAACATTGTGAATATTGAAGAATATAGTATTCTACCATTGGAAGAAGAAGAGTTTGAAGTGTTGGTCGCTCTGCTGGGTATTGTTCATGGTTTTGTTGCTAGATGTGGGCTTTGTTATCAGCTGTAACCATTCTTCAACCACTATTAATCTTGGCCAATCCATGACTAGTTTGTTGGAGATGTGAATGAGGTAGATGGTTAATGTTATCCATAATTTTTTACATTGCATGGCTATTTTTATTTTACAATAATTAAATGGTTTCAATTTTTGAATGCAATAAAGACTTATTGAGTTGGGTGTGATACATGTTGGCAATGAAAGTAAATTTGTTTCAGCAAATTGTGATTTCTATCTTATTTTGAAAACACAAAAAAAATATAAATATATATGTAAAATATAAAATACATACACTTCAAAGACAGGAAAAAGTATTCACAGTTGATTTACAAAGATTGAGGTAGTCAGGCTCCTTACATATTTCATTGCACCAAAATGCATGGCTAAGTAGCCATTGCAACAATCGAGTGAACAAGAAATGGTGTTAAATTCTAGGTCCATTTCATCATGACTTTGTATGCAATCTATGGCAATCTATCATGGATTTTTCCTTCACCTATATATTGTTATATTGACCAGGTCTAACCAATCTTTCTCCAAGATTAATAGAAACAGGGATAGTGTTCACAAGCTGTGAAAATTTTCTTTGAGCTTGTGGACAACTTTAAATAATATTGAAACAAAATATTTAAATATTAAATAAAAGTAATCTAAAGTGGAAAGCGGAAATCTAATAATCCATTAAATAATGCTCAATAAAGGTTACAAAGTTGGGAAGTGCAAAATTACTATAATGATTACTTGTGGAAGTCATTTTGAGATGACTAAAAAACTATGTTACACGAAGTGTCCAAGATGGAAACAACAGGGGAGAAGGGAAAGATTTAAGGCCATTTAAGGGGATGGCTATTAAAAAATATAGTTTTTTTCAAAATATTGTTAATTTCAAATATCATATCATGACATTGATAAGATGTTCTGGGGCCTAGCTCGATTGGCGAAGGCCTCCTTCTATGAAGCACGAGGCCATGAGTTCTAGTCTCCTGCTAGCCCAAGAGGTACATGAGGATGTGTCATGCCAGCATCACCATTTATGTTAAAAAGTTTACCCAACACACTGTAGATTATAGGGGGATGCTATACCCAATTCCTGTAATCTAAAAAAATGGCATTGTGTAAAGAGCTTGCATAGCTCTAACCCTCAATTTAACTGCAAGAAATTCTAAAATTTTGGAATTTGATTTTTTTAAAATATTTCCAACAATACATATATAGTTTTTTGGTATTATTTTCCCACATAACATAATTACATTACAAGAAACAAGTAAATTTGAAATTACTTTTGCAAATCATAGATCACACTAAGTAAACTAGAATTAAACATACTCAAATCGTATCAAGTAAATTACAATGATAAAAACCTTGTATTTATTTTCCCACGCTAAAAAGAATGGTCGTAGCTTATGGAAGCCAAAGTGACAATTTCCATCTTGTCCCAAATACATACAAATCTGGCCACAACTCCTAGATGATGTCATTTTTTCCTTTTCACAATCAAAATAATACCAATCGCATTGAATTTCTTCCCTCTCCTTTAATGGTGTCTAATGAGTAGAATTTGAAACCACACAATTTGTTGGCATAAGAATCCAACTCAAAGTGCTGAATCAAATAAAGAATTTACAATTCTTTGCAAGTAAGCTCCAAACCCTTGTCTCCACAATTCAAACCAAAACATCAAATGAATAATTCAACATAATGAATTTGATTCCATCCAAGAAGCCTTTATAATTTCTTCATAACAAATCAAACCATATCTTCTCCAAGACACTTTTCACTTACATACAGACTATGCTTTATGTGCACATTTGAAATATAATAAACTATTATATTTATTTCCACTTTACTGATGAAAAAAATATCCTTTCATTAAAATAACAATATTCTGACACATAGGGTCCCTGTTTTATGAGCTCGGGATTTAAAACTTCTCAACCAGTTCCAATGAGCTATAACACTAAGATGCCAAAAATACACACCCAATAAAAATAGTAACCTTACCTGATTTCATTAAGTAATAATCATAATTCACCTGTCTTACGAAAATGACTGAGGAAGCTTTAGAATAAAAATCTAATAGCACAGAAGTGATCTTGATGATGAAAGATGATGAATGAACCTACCTGGGTGACTTACTAAAAATATATGCTCCCTCCAGTAATCTTGGAGTCTGAACCAAAAGCCGAAAATAAAATCTGAGAGCATCACATAACTACTATAAATCATCGGAGCTCCATGGAACCAACTATTGACTTATTATAAATAGTAAGTCACTCAAAATAGGGCCACAACCCACAACAGGGTCCTCTAATCAGTAGTATTAGCCTACAAGGACCCAATGAAAGGATAAATCCACTAACTCCAATACTTGCTCAAAATGGGGACATAAAAATCATCCCTTCTTAGAATTTCTTGTCCCTAAGTAGTCTTAGAAAAGAAAACACAAAATTCCACCCGAATCCCAAGGATAGAATCGTGTAATGTCCCTAAGATCACTTGCAAACTCTTATGATGAAATCACCATCCACTAAGCCAACTGAAACACACTTTAAACATGCCAACCATAGTGACCCACACTATCTATAGTCCCAAACCAGTCACTACCTTGATCCCAGTAGAGATGAAACTCATAACCATCCATAACAAAGGAAAATGAACATCCAAAACTATCTAACAAACTAGAGCTCCCTACACACCCTACCAATCTTCCATGTTGACTCAAAAATGTAGATATCCATCCACTCTAAAACCATCTAGGATGTACTGACCCTAAAATTCACCTCCTACTAACTTGCAGTAACGAGCCCCATCAACTGTACATGGAGAAAACCCATCCCAAAAAGAATGGTATAAACGTGGAGCCAACTCACACTAACATGCAAACAAGTCCTCTATTAGTGGATCAAAAGAGAAATGATGAGCACTCCTCACTATGTAATCATCATGAAAAGCATCAATCCCCATCAGAGGCTAATCAAAATCGAACCACAAATCAAGAGATGACTCCAATCTCTGACTCTAAAAAAACTGGTCAGGAAGGATCTTGAGTAACTCTGTTAGTAAACCTAACCACAAAATCCATGTGAGGAAGCATTGTAGTCAAAGTATCTACAATTCTCCCCACTAAAAGCCAAATACTTCAAGTACCCAGAATGAGTGTACCCTCAAAAGCTCTGAAAGGTCTCTCCTATAAAACCAAACTCTCAAATAAGTACTCCATGAATGACTTTGTGTAGTAGAAATTATAAGAAGAAACATCAAATTGCTCCACTACAATCCACAACTGATCTCTCTAGGGCACTACCAACTACCTAATGCTCTTAGCTGAATGAGATGAAAGAATAGAGTTTCTTCCACCAAAAGGAAACAAATCATCATGAGAGCTCACTTGCAAACTAGATGATACCCTGTCCAAGTCATCTGAATCAAAGGCAATAGTGTAAGAAACTAGAAAAAAACTCTCAAATGAATCCAATCCTACTATCTCAGGACTCTTGGAAACCTGGTCTGTATCATCTTCCATCATGCTAACAACTCAAGAACCTGATACCACAAAACTCTCTCTATTATCCTCCACTCAAGACCACCGTATCTCTGTATATTGACATCTGAGAGAAAATCTAAAAATTTAGTACTGACATTGAACTCATCTACATCTACCCCCAAGGAAGTTGTTGCTAAACTTGACTCATCACAATCCTCAACTACCTCATCCTCTCTAACTACATGAAAGTCTAGATATTGGGACCTATCCTCACTCACTAACAACTCAGAGTCCTCCCCTAGGGTTTGATAAATCAAACATAACTTTCTACAAATAGATTCATCCTCATGAGTCACTAAAGAAGTAACCTCATTTGAAGGAATGGAAGCTCTAGCTGAAACAAACTCCTTCCACCCATATGTTTCCCCATCCTCATCTATGAGTCTATAAAAAAGGATTCTAGAACCCACCACCACCAAATAACAATGTTGATTCCACACCTAATATCTGATATAAAAAACTAGACACACTGCAACACCCATCATCCTCACACTCAACATCAGAGGTATCCACATTGTTAGCATCAACATTGTCTATATGAGACTCCTCTACTATCTTTGGTTGCATACATGACTCAATGTCATCACGTGAATCATCTACATTGTGGCATGATCCTATGTCATCTGACTCATCTATAACAATCCACTCCTGAGTGTCATCACTAGGTGACTCCATGCTCACCTCCTCAATATAGGAAAATACTGCAATCTCCTATACTGACTTGACACTGTGACAATAGTCATGAACATCAGACCTATCAGAGCTCAAATACTCTTCACAGTCCTCAAAAATAACAACATCATCCAAGGTGTTAGAATCCAAAGTGGTATCTACAACATCCTCTACTCTCACACTATTCACAGCTTAGCAATAGGCTCACATAAAGAACTATTGTCTGGAAACTCAGATCTAGTATCATTGAGACTACTACCAACTGATGCAAAACTTCCATCAATGGCAGTGGACATGTCACTATCTTGACCTATGTCACTAACTCGGGTAGGCCCAGGATTCTGAAACTCAGTACCCTTTCTGCCAATAAGAAAAGAGTATCCACATGTCCCTGTAAAGAATCTCTACCCTTTTGGCTAAATATTTTGCAAGTCACTAAGACTACAACTTGAAAAAATGTTTCATTTAGGCAGCAGTATGTGAGATTTCTCTCTCCTCTTAGCAATAGGGGAGGATCCCTTCTTACCACATGTGGCTTTAAGTAAAATTGAACTATATAACAAACAGTTCTCCTTGCTACGGTAATACTGGTGGCTCGAGGAATGACTTAAGAATAATCCTTTAATACAGTGGTCTATTTTAACTAAAGATGAAATAACTATAAGAGGTCAAAGTCTCCTATCCTTACTTCAAATGATTACTCTAACTTTAGATACACAAGAAAGCTTGAATTCTTTCCTTGAATACCTTCTAATTTGATAATGATTCTACCACTGAATCCCAAAGTCTTAAGCTTTAAATCATTGCAGCCACTACTCTCTATAGTAACCCTTGATCTCCTGAAGTACAAAGTCTTCAAAAAATTAGAATTAAAGTGTCCCAGTGATATAAGCAAGATAACTATTTAATTTGAACAAGGATCAATGAATGCAACATAAGAATGCATCCATTAATGGTCGAGACAACAACTCAAAGTCTAATAATCTCTATTCCTTTATTCAAATGCTCAACTCTTGTACAATGTATATGTGATAAAACCGAACCTGTCAAACACAATCGCTCAAATGTGCAAAAAACAAAGATTAGTCATTAGAAACCATAAACTAGTTAGCATATTCAAATGAAAGCATTAAAACAAAGAGGTTTACACCACAACATCCGATGAGCCAAACAAGTGAACCCAAGACTTGTTGATTTTCTCTTAAAGATGTTTGTGGGTGTGCTCTCCCAACATAATATTATAAATCCCACTAGATTGATGGATGAAAGTTAAAATGCATACTAATGGATATAATGAAGAGCTCAAGAACAAGTATGAGGAACTTGTCTCAAGCCTTCATCAAATGATGAGAATGAATATACAAAATCTATACTAATATGCTATGCAAGATCAAATAAAATAAGAACTAGATTCATTTCCATTATGCCTAAGATGTGATTTCTAGATTATCTAAGAACATAAACATGAAAACGCACTATAAGATTCTAGCACTAAACTAGCATGATAACAATACAAAAATGAGAGATGATTTGCTCTTGGCAATGACCTCTATTTATAGATTTTTTGGAGAAGACCGAGGGCTTAGATGAGGTGGAGCTCATGTGGCATCCACATAGGTGCCACATAAGGGACACATAAGCCATGCAAGAGGCCCACTTTTCTCACACATGTGTGAGCAACTTTTGATGTGATGGGTCAAGGTGTACTTCAAGTACACATGTGAAGGATCTTGTAAGAGGTGTAAGAGTTTTGGTCTAGTGAAACACTTTTGGAAAGTGTAAGAGGGTGTCATCATGGGTGTAAAAAACCTTTTTGGCACCAAATTAAGATTATTTGAAAAATTCAATTTTTGGAAATTTGCTCACACATGTGTGAGAAAATAATTAGGACTAATTTGTGTAGGAATCAGGAAATTAGCCTAATTAACCTTAGTTAATTAGTAAATAGGTCTATTTGGTGGGAGTGGTGTGAGGTAGGGTAGAATCTAGGTTCAAATTAACTTAATCTAAATTAAATTTAGATTAATCATGGTTTAGTAGAATTAAGTCATGTGGAGGAATAAATAAATTAAAAATTTATTTATAAGGGATTAATGAGGGAAATATATATAAATAAATTTAATACATTAAAGGGGATAGTATTTAAATTAAATTTAAATACTAAGGAGAGTGTATTATATTTAATTAAATAAATAGAAGAATATAACAAATATAATTAATTAATTAAAATTAGTTATAATGCTATGGGGATATTAATTAAATTAATATAATGACAATTTTAGACGTCTACATTTTTCCCTTCTTTGATGCAATGTCGGAAGTCGTGTCGCGTCAAAGAAAATAAAATAAGATGCCCTAGAAAGGTCAGAAAAACCTAAGGCAGCGAGAGTGGAAGATTGTGCCCCCTCGAGAAATAATAGGAAAAAATATTTTTTTTTAATAAAATTTTCTCAAAAAAGACAAGAAGAGAGGGAAACAAGACCAATTGCATGGCATGTCCAAGAGAAAATGGAGAAAAAATGGGGACTAGAGTAGGAAATAGGGAGAGGGATAGAAGAAACGGGCCCCAAGGGGCTATAAATAGTCCACCGGGGCCTAAAGAGAAGTCACTTTCACTCACAAAGAGCAAAAAAGAGAGAAGAAGAGAAGACTGATGATAGTAGAGCAAGAGCGTGCACAGCTTGGGGAGTAGATTAGGCTCCATTAGCGACCTGTGGATGCTGGACCACTAGTGAGTAGTTGAAGGCCTCCTTGTCCATTAAGCATTTAATGTTTTTTCATGCATTTATGACACCTTTAATGTGCTCCAAACTAGCTCGCAACGCAAATGACAATCGTCTAACCACCATCTGCACAGATGGCAATCGACATCTACACAGGCAGAGATCGTTCAATCTCCATTTGTGAGGGAAGAGGAGGGTGAAAAGGTCAGCAGAGATGATGGAGTAAGAACTCCACCGTATGCGCGAGAAAGAGGTGGTGGCCTAAACCACCATCTCCGCAGATCAGCATCTGTGAAGATCTTCCATCTGTGAGGGTGAATCAACGTCTTCGCCAATTGACCTAAAAATGGAAGAAAAGGAAGAAAAGAAGAGTGGGAAAAGGGTCCGGGAGCATTTTTTGATGCCCTAGATCAGGATAGGGACATTTTTTGATGCCCTAGAATGTTATTTGATATCGTACATGAGCTTGGTAGATGTAGGAGGATACTATTACCTTCCGGGTGAGGGAGTGTTTGCTAGTGACCATGGTGTTGGAGCATGAATTGATTGATGTGGAGTGGGGGATTGTGATACTGTGCAGTCTAGAGCATGTACACCATTGGCCCCATTTGAGAGTGCATAATGCACTTGTGTCAGCACTAATTGAGAGGTGGCATAGCACCACTTCAAGCTTTCACTTCACTATAGGGGAAGCCATGATCACCCTTCACGATGTGTGGAGGATCTACAAAGTGCCAATTTGGGGGCTGATACCCGAGTACTGCTTTGAGGTCTCAAAGTAGTATATGGAGATAAATTTTAGGTAGAGATATGTAAACCTACTGACTTCATGATAGTGGATTTCATGGTCTGGAGTGATGGCGCTATGACCACGGTTGTGACAGGTGGCATTATATCTAGCTAGATTGATTAGGGATGATTGATGTCTGATCATGTAGGAAAGGGATTCGTGATTGGCTAGGCTCAAGTTGTAAGCATCATTGTGGAGGATGGGGATAGTACTTTTGGGGGTACATGATTCTAGGACAACTTTACTATGATTTACATATGTGTGCCTACTGTAAGGGTAGGGCACTAGGACCAGGATGCACACTACTACTTATATGGGCATGGGAGAGTATTGCGGTCATATGACTGACCTGGACCTGGGAGACCAAAGTGGCTTATGAGCCATTTGCATGTAGGTATAGGCCACCCATCAACTATGAGGCCACAGACTCAGTGGGATATTGGTGGCCTACAATAGATGAGATGGGAGATATTTAGTGGGTACCCTATGCAAGGTGCAAGGCATGGGGACACCAGGTCCCACAATAGGATAGATACGTAGAGGATGAGTTTTATGACTCATATTATCTTTTATTTGTTCATACAGACTACTGGTTGATCACACAGATTGCATACATGATTTCCAGGTACATGCCATCTAGAGTATGGAGGTAGATGGGTCAGATATAGGAGGCCATGCCAGATGGGTTCCCACATCCTTTGGTTACATGAGAGGCTAGGAGCATCTTCAAGGATTTCTTTATGAATTGAAGAGGTCTTTAGGAGCTCTAGAATGGATATTTGTGCAGGCATCTTTCCTAACAGAGCTAATAGGTCTGTGTGTGGTAGCATTACAATCAGAAACTTTGAGAGTTATGGTGTTAACATGATTGTCAAATTCTTCAATACAGCCACAAAGAGTGTCAAACCCAAAGATATTGTTTTCTTCTAGACTCTCACATGTTCGATCATGGCCTGTGATAGTATTGGTAGAGTAATCATATGGGTTTGCATTTGATGCCTTGTTTTGATTGTGAGGTGGGAAGGGCTGATTGTAGACCTTAAGTTTTGTATTAGATGAGGATGCATTCTGACCTTCAACTTCAATTTTCCCATCCTTAATAAGATCTTGCACAAAGTGTCTAAGCTTCATGCATTTCTTGGTATCATGTCCTTTGATGTGATGATAATCACAATATTCATTATCTTTATACCAAACATGCTTGGGTTGATTCTCATCAAAAGGCTAAGTATTTGGATAGATTATCATTCCTTGATCCGCAAGTTGTTTAAAGATCACATCTAGGGGTTCTTCCAATGTTGTGAATTGTCATCATTTTTTATTGTCATTGTTATTGTTTTTGTTGTTTTTATTATGAGGGAACAAATGTGATTGATTGTGCGGTTGTTGTTGATTGTTTTTCTGATCTTTGTTTTGATAGTGATTCTAATTTTGATTGTTTTGGTTCTGATTTTGATTGTTGTGATTCTGGTTTTGATTGTTGCTGCAATCTTGATTTTGATCCAGATTGTTATTGCAATTGTCTTGATTATTAGTGTTGTATGCTTGAATAGTTTGAACATGCTTGGCATCAATCACTCCATCATTGACAACTCCTTTATTTTTACTCCAGAATTTTGGCTTATCATTGTTGGAAGGAGTATAATGTTTGATGTTGCCTCTTTGCAAAAGGCCATCTTCAATATCTTTTCCTTTTACAAGGGATTCAAAGGTGTCAGGCGAAGCTATTTTCATTTGGAAAGACATCTTAGAGATCAAATTATTTGTAAAGATGTCAATTAAGTGACTGTGAGGTATCTTCCATGGCATGCGATTTGCAATATGTCTCCATCGTTGCAAGAAACTAGCAAATATTTCTCCATTCTTTTGTTTCGCATTGCACAAATTGCTAAGTGTCGCTTGATACTGAATGTTATACAAATATTGTCCAACAAACTTATCTATGAGATCAGAGAAAGTAGAGATTGATCCATAAGGAAGGGTCATGAACCATTCCAAAGGTGTGGCTCCAAGACTCCTAGTGAAGAGTCTTTTTAGGTAATTTTCATTATGGGCAACTTCTTGACACATAATGTAAACTTCTTTGAGATGTTGTAGAGGACATGTTTCGCCTTTGTATTTCTCAAATTTAGGCATCTCAAAGTTTGGTGCGAATGGTTGCATTGTGATAGACTTTTTAAATGGATAGGGACAAATCTCTTCAAAAGAAAACTCCTTTTTGCCCCCATTTTGTAAACCATGCACAATTTTTTTGAGTTCATTAAATTTTTGGGCAAAATCTGGAGTGTTCTATGGGACAAATGGTGGCACATAAGCTCCGCCCCCTCCAAATTGTGCAGTTGAAAACCCCGTGGAGGTCATACCAATAGTAGGAGGAGGTATACATTGATAAGCTTGAGATGTGTTGTTTTTGGATGTCTTCATACCTATTGTTTGAAATAGAGATGATGTAGGAAAAGACATGGAAACTTTCCCTATGTTGTTGACATTAGCACTTGCTCCTTGATTTGTCCTCACGTGAGTGCTATTGTGTGCAGTATTGTTTCGAAAAGAACTTAGGATTTGTTGAATTTGTTCTTGTGTCAATTGGGATTTTGATGTAGTTGTTGATACAGGTGCTGATGTAGGTATTGATGTGGAAGGTTTGCTAATAGGTCCTTTTCCAGTATCACGTGATGATGTAGCATTTGAAGTAGAAGCCATGGCTGCAGTAGCAGCAATGATAGATTTGGTGATGTTTTGGGTAAGGAGTATTTCATCAAAGTCAGTGGGCACTATGATACCATTTTAAATAAGATTCAAGAATATTTCACCGTTGTTTTGCATTATGGCCTTCTCAACCATTTCTAAGTTGTATGGATCGCTATGGAAGTTGATCACTTGGGTAGGTCTTTCTTCTTGTTTCACTAACTTAGTTTCTTTAGAAACTTCCTCATCTTGTACTTCAGTGCCTTAAAAAAATTGATTGGCAAAAGGATTCTCCTCATAGGTAGTGGTGTTGAGTGTTGCACGCCTCATGTTTCTAGCTTGGGATCGAGTGACCACCATACAATGGTGGAAATGGAAGACAAGAAGATGTAAGATTGAAATGAAATGAAGCAAAGATCTTATTCTTGATTTTGATTTGATTTGATTTGATTTGATTGGATTGGATTATTGATTGATGATTGATTAAGGATTGATTTAAAGGTTTTTAGAACAAAACCTAGGCATGACAAGACTTTGTGATGATACAAACACAAAATGATTTATGCAATACTTGTTCTACTTGAAGATGGACTTGTGATCTAAAGAAAAATAGGATATCACTAAGGGATTTAAATTACTTAAGACAGACTGCTGGTCTACAAGAAATGTTGTGTTTGTTTGAGGATGAAGGTCTGAAATACTTTTGATTAAGATCTTTCAACCTAAAAAGGATTGATTTGATTTGATGTGAAGGGATTTGATCTAATGTTCCAACAGAAGGAATGATGTTGATGATGATGGAAGATTTGAAGAATGGATCTTAGAAACAAGAGGTTTGTCTAATTGTATTTCTTAATGGTGAGAAAGGCATAGTTGATAGGATACTTAGCCATGAAATTGTAGATTTTGTTGTCGTGCATAATTTTGTCAATTTTCTCACAATACTCAATCTCATGTTTGATTGATGAGGCAATGTGTTGATATTCCTTGGATTTGTGAGTAGTTTGCTTATGTTCTCGATAAACTGGAGGTGTTGGAAGCTTAACCTTCTTATGTTTCTTGGAACCAGTCATGTTATATGGTGAAAAATCTAGTTTACTGAATGATTTAGAAAAAATGGTTTCAGGGTCCTACAGAAGACCAAATTTTGAAGATTCTAGAAAATTTTGGAGCTTACTATTTTCAAGCAAAGACAACAGTCTTAGATGCAGCCGACGATATGCGTAGATAGAGATCTACACTGACAGTGATCTATGCAGATGATGACTCCAAAGAGGAGATGGTAGATTGTTGTCAAGGCAGTGTTTTGAGATTCTGGATAGATTTTAGACTTCAATTTGATTTTGGATAGATTTGTTCGATGGAAAGAAACAATTTTAGCATACTCAAACCAGAAAGATAACCAACATGTGTCTTAAAACAATCCAACAAGGGACAAAGAAACCTTGAGGGATACAAGCAAGTGTGACTTTCGGGAACTTTGATACAAATGCAATAATTTTTTTATGTATGTTCAAATGACTCTTTCAAGCCACTTATGTTTTTACTTGGTTTATCACAACAAAGACAATACAAATAGTAGCTACCTTGGGGAATTTTCTTCACATGAAATATTATAGGCCCATTGCTTGGTAGTCCTTCAGCTCATACAACAGTGTCACCCCTGGAAGGGCACCTGTGTTTTTTACCTTTTTCTAGGTATTGTTGCCATGCTACAAAGATCTCTTTTGCAACACAATACCTTGGGACATGTATAATGGGAATATTGGTGGAGAATATTCCCTCCCCTTGCACTATAATAAGTCACCGTTCAATGGTGAATTGGGTAGGCTACTAAGTTACATTTGCTAATAAGATTCATGGCATCCCCGCAATTGGTTTATACGATGTGAGACACTTAAGTCTCTAGTTCAACTATCCTAGTATGCTAAGGATATTCACTCAGTATGGACTACCATTGAACATGACCCACCCGATCTTGAAGGTATAAAATGGACCTTTGGGTCACACCTTATTTCTATACCAGCTGAAAGGATTTACCAGTTTGAGGTCGTCCTCTAAAGGGGAAGTGCACCCTCTAGACACGCCTCTCTAGAAGCTATATTAAGCTAAGCTTTCTCTTCACACAAGTTCCATGAAGGGGAGAGGATACGACTATAGTTTAATCATGGCATCATGTAATTTAAGGGATCTATCTAATGAAAAAAATAGCTTGAAAGAAGTGTTGAAAAACACTTCTTAAAACAAACCAAGAAGAGTTCATTTCCAAATTAAACTTAATTAAAGCAACTATGTATTTTCTACCTATGCAAAAGAAACAATAGTATGATTAAGAATGCAAGTTTAATTCATTTCAATTCAATAAGAAAAGTTTGTAAAAAAGCGTGTTTTTTTGCCTTAAGTCATTCAAGATTCGTGAGATTTATTCCCTTATGAATTCAAGATTGTATGTGGTTGATTTATTTTAAGCAATATTCATTCAAAGACTAATGATTAAACATACAAGTTCATTCCCAAAATCTATTAAAAATTCAAGGAAACCTGCACAAAAAACTGTTAGTAGCTTTCTGGAGCCTTCAAATATGAAATGTTACAAAAAATTATAGGTCACAAGAAAATCGCGCAGCCGGCGATCTGTGCAGATGGTGATTTGCATAGATGGTGATCTACACAGACGGTGATCTATGCAGATGGTGATCTACGTAGATGGTGATCTGCACATATGGTGATTTACCTACACAGATGGCTGAATAAAAATAGTCATATTTGGTTATCAAAAAGACTTAACATAAATAACAATTAAATTTTTCATCAATTTCAAGAGCATCTAACTCTTAAAAAACATCACTCTGTCAGAAACCTGAGAGTCAAAAAGCTTAAAGTCTGATGAAAAATAGTTTAAAACAATCTTACCCTAAGTCTGAAATAAAATAGGTAGAGACAGATGTCTGTGTGCGTAGACGGTGAAGAAGTGCAGAAGACGATCTGCGCAGATGACATTCTGGAAATGCGGACGGCCGAATCAAAGTGTAGATGACTTTGTGTAAAAAACTGCCAGAACTACAAAAAACACATGAAAATAGTTAGAAAGTAGGGACGTGGGTCCCACCGGGCATGCCAAAATGTATGTGATAAAACCTAACCTGTCAAATACAATCACTAAAACATGCAAACAACAAAGATTAGTCATTAGAAACCATAAACTAGTTAGGATATTCAAATGAAAGCATTAAAACAAAGAGGTTTACACCACAACCTCTGATGAGCCAAACAAGTGCATCCAAGCCTTGCTGATTTTCTCTTAGAGATGATTGTAGGTGTTCTCTCCCAACACAATATTATAAATCTCACTAGATTGTGTTGGAGATTTACTTCTGGCAGCTAGTTGATTGTATGTTTGTAATTGATGACAACATATAATATATAGCAGTGTTCTATATGTACTTATCAAAAAAGTGATATTAACCATTGCGCGATTATATTCATGTTGTAGACATGTCGTTGATGCTTTGTTCATACATGTAGGATCAGATTTGATGTTTTAGTTAAGTTGTGTTAATCTGTATTGGCAGTTATAGCTTCTAGAGAGTATCTGTTCAAAGCCGATGTATTTACCATGTTTCTTGAGTTGCACCTATCTTCACAATATGCATGTGTATATTCATGATTAGTTATGAGTTAACCATGTTTGGTTAAGAGCACCTGTCATGTTTCATCAGGATCATGTTGTTTGAGATAATTTGGTGGAGCCAACTCAGTGAAGTGTCGTGTCTGTTTAGTTCATGTTGCGTTATCTTAATTCTGATTGTGTGCTTAGTTAAGCTGACAAGGAAGTTGGTGAAGTGTTTCCCATAGCCGTCGTGACCTTATACTTTGAGGAAGATACTTATAGTAGTTCATTTGTGAATGCTAAGTGTGAATGATAAGAAAAGAGACAAAAAAAGTACAAAGTAGAATATCAGTTGTGTTTCATTCATCAAGGATCTATGTGAAGAAGCAGTGGAAGATTACATTACATTGGAACTGATCAAGATAGCGGGTCTACTCTACTGTTCATCATCAGATATAGTGCATATCTATTCTACAGAAGGTTGTAGCCTTCACCATTGAAGCAGTGAGATTTCAGACAGTGAGTCCTCACCCTTAACAGGGTTATTTGTAAAAGACTCCTAACAGGGTCAGACCCTTAACCAAGTCACTATACTTATTGCATTGTAAAGAATAACTCCTAACAGGGTTGCAAGATCTTCTAACAGGGATTATTATAAAAAAGTATAGTTCATTGTGGGTGCCAATTCCCACCGGGGTTTTTACCATTTGGTTTCCCCGTAACCAAATTATGGTGTTGTCTATTGTGTTATCTGAATGTGCATTTACTTTATGGTATTATGGAATTAATAAGAGAAAAGAATCAAATTAGTTGATAACTGATTCACCCCCCCTCTCAGTTATCCTTTGGGACTATTCTAACAATTGGTATCAAAGCCAAGTGCCTTGAAGAGAAAAGCCTAACAACTGAAGGTAGATCAGATGGCATACTTTAGAAAAGAGAGTCCTAAATTTGATGGAGAGAATTATCTGGATTGGAAGAAAAAAATGATAACACATCTATAGTGTGTTGGTTTTGAGATCTTTGAGATAGCCACACAAGAATTTTCTATTCCCTCTCTAAGAGACCTTGCAAAAGGTGATGCTACTAGTAAACAAAAGGATACATTCATAGCTAATACAATTGCCAAAGAAGCCCTTATAAGTGCACTATCTGACAGTGAATTCTCTGAGATCAAGAAAGTAGACAAGGCATACACAATATGGAAGTATTTAAAAGACATGTTTGAAGGAGATATCAAAAAAGAATGTGTGCAGGAAGACATGGAAAAAGAAATACAACAATCTTGAGATGTTACTTGAAGAAAACATCAGAGCCTACAATCAGAGGATAAATGAAGTAGTTTCTGGAATCAGAAACAATGGTGGAGAAATTTCAGAAGAAGACATAATGAACAAGCTAATGACTACATTGACAATAGACTATAAGAGAAAGATCAATATTCTAGATGAAACCATGCAATTTTCAAAGGACTTCAAGTGAGAGACTTTGATCAGTAAAATCTCTGCATTTGAGATATCAAGATTGAAGATTGAACCCAAAAGTGAAACAACCTTCAAAGCATCAATACATGGTAAGAAAACTTTACGCATTTCTAATGAGAAAGAAGAAGTTGACGAAGAACTAGAAGAAATTATTTCCATGATTGCTAAAAGAGAAAAGAAAGGCAAAGGAAAGTATGAAGGACAACTTCCATTCTAATTTTTTCATGCAACAAGATTGGTCACTTTGCATCCAAGTGTCCCACAAGAGTCAAGAAGTTCAGATCTGATTACAAACCTAAATACCAAAAGGAATTCTACCATGCAGAAGAAGGTGTAACAGATGAAGATTCAGGAGAGGATGAAATTGGATTCATTTCCCTTAAAGACATGGAAAAATTGCTTGAGCAAATGGACATTGAAGATGAAAAGGAAGCATAGGAGTTAGCCCTAATTTCCAAAGTAGACATTAGAACTAATTGGATCATTGACAACAGATGCTCTCACCACATGATAGGTGATAAAGATAGATTTGTTCATCTAGACAAGTACAAAGGTGGTATGGTTATATTTGGAGATAACACTCCTAAACCTATCATAGGCAGAGGATCTATCACCATGGATGGAAAGAACAAGACAGATGATGTTCTGTATGTTGATGGATTACATCACAACTTACTAAGTGTTGGACAACTACTTGACAAAGGTTATCATTTGGAATTCAAAGAAAAAAAATGCATTATTAACAACAAAGAAGGAGACATGATTGCATCAGGCTCAAAAACAAAAAATTTAATGTTTTTCATCTCAATTCAGATGTAAGTTGTTTTGTTGCAAAAGTGGATGACAATTGGTTATGGCACAAGAGACTCTATCATATCAAATTTGACAATATAGTAAAGATAAGCAATATCAAGGTAGTTAGAGACCTTCCAAGTATTGCAAGACCAGTTGAAATAATGTGCAGGGAATGTGTTATGGGAAAGCATGTAAGGAGCTCTTTTAGAAGGAAGCAGAACTTAGCTGAAAACAAGTTAGACCTAGTGCATACAGATTTATGTGGTCCTACTCAAAAAAGATTATACTGCAGAGAAAGGTATTTCATTTTGTTTGTTGATGATTTTTCAAGGATGATGTGGGTTGCGTTCTTAAAGGAGAAGTATGAAGCCTTTGAGAAATTCAAAATATTCAAAGCTAAGGTTGAGAATGAATCTGGAATAAAACTAAAATGTCTAAGATCAGATAGAGGAGGAGAATTTACCTCTGACCAGTTTTATGAGTACTATGAAGAACATGGGATCAAAAGATAATTGAGTGCTCCTAGAACCCCTCAATAGAATGGGATAGAAGAAAGAAGGAACAAGATCATACTTGATACAATGCACACTATGATGATTGAAGGAAAAGTTGTGCACACCTATTGGAGAGATGCAGTCAATACAACACTCTATACTATCAATAAAACACAACTAAGGCCAGGCGCAGATAAGACACCTTATGAACTTTGGTTTGGTAATGTACCTACAGTAAAATACTTTAGAATCTTTGACAGCAAGTGCTACATCAAGAGAGATGATGGTTTTGGTAAGTTTGATGCTAGAAGCAATGAAGGTTTTTTCCTTGGTTACTCTACTAAAAGAAAAGCATATAGATGCTTTAATTTGAGATTAAAAAAGATAATTGAAAGTACTCATGTAAAGAATGATGAGAAGTTCATGGTTCAAGAGAGGTACTATGAATATGCACCTATGATTGAGGATGAACCCAGGCCTAGCAGTAAAGACACTATTAATGAAGAAATGTTTGATTGCATTGATGTATCATGTAATGAACATGAATCAAGAAAAGAAGTATCACAAATTACAGATGAGGATGTCACACCAAAAGTTTCAAAATTCACATCTAGATACCATTGGATATCAGAGGAGTAGTGTTTTGACTAGATGTAAAGAAAAAAATTTAACAGTGGATGAAGAGGTATGTTTACTCTCACAAATTGAACCTTTAAGTGTTGAAGATGCTTGCAAGGATTCTGATTGACAGAAAGCAATGGAAGAAGAATTAGATCAAATAATCAAAAATGATACATGGGAATTGGTTTCTAGACCTAGTGACAAAAATGTTATTGGAACAAAGTGGGTATTCATGAATAAGATGAATGAAGATAATACAATGGTCAGAAATAAAGCAAGACTGGTGTGTAAAGGATATACACAGAGGGAAGGAATAGATTACACTGACACACTTTCCCCTGTTAGTAGACTAGAAGTCATTAAGTTATTCTTGGCCTATGCAACATTCAAAAACTTTAAAGTATACCAAATGGATGTCAAACCAGCCTTTCTAAATGGTGACTTGAAGGAAGAAGTCTACATAGAAGAGCCTAAAGGATTTAATCTATCAGATAAACTAGACATGCTATGCAGATTGAAGAAAGCACTCTATGGACTTAAACAGGCCCCAAGAGCTTGGTATGAGCGACTAGATGATTATCTTACCAAGATTGGATTCAAGAAAGGAGCAAGAGATTGCAACTTATTCATAAGAGATACACCTGATGGATTATTACTTGTTGCCATATTTGTTGACGACATTATCTTTGGAGGTAATGACAAGCTTAGTGCAAAATTTGCCAAAGAAATGCAGAATGAATTTGAAATGAGCATGATTGGTCCTATAAAATATTTTTGGGGATTGAATGTAAAATGGACAGATAAAGGAATATTCATAAATTAGTCCAAATATGTGAAGTAAATATTGAAGACTTTCAAGATGAAAGACTGTAAGCCAATATGCACTCCTATGATAACAGGAAGCAAGCTTTCTAAAGAAGATGATTCCGCAGCAGTTGACAAGACTTTGTACAAGTCTATGATTGGAAATCTTATATATCTCACTCAATCTAGACCAGACATATCTAATGCAGTTGGCATTGTTGATAGATTTGCAGTTGAACCCAAGCAGAATCACCTAATGGCAATAAAGAGAATATTTAGATATCTAAAGGGAACTATAGACTATGGTTTATGGTATCCTAAATCAGAGAATGTACAACTTCATGTATATATAGATGCAGATAGGGAAGGTTGTATTGATGATAGGAAGAGTACTTCAAGGGGAGTAGTATTTCTTAGAGATAGGTTGGTTTCTTGGATAAGAAAGAAGCAGAATTGTATAGCTTAGTCAACAGCAGAAGCTGAATATGTTACAGTAGCATTGAATTGTTCAACAATGGCTTGGATCAAGCAGATGGTTAAAGATTTTGGTATTCAATTTGATTATCCTATTGTTATTCACTGTGATAACACTAGAACTATAAACATGTCCAAGAACCTTGTGATGCACGCAAAGACAAAACACATTGAGATCAAACACCATTTTCTTAGAGAAAAAGTTGTAGACAAAGAAGTAAAATTGGAATATGCGAGCACTAAAGAATAGTTGGAAGATATTTTCATAGAGCCTTTATCAAAATATACTTTTGAGTATCTCAGGGAGAAGTTGGGAGTAATTCCCTTTCCTGAGTCTGATCAGATAAAGCAACAAGTACATCAATCCATGGTGACTGATGAATGGTTGACTACTCTATTTCTGGAGTAGTACCTATGCCTAATTGTTTATGGTGCCCTTTTCCATTGATGTCAAATGGGGAGTATGTAGTTAGGGGGAGCATATACTCTGGGGGAGTATATAATCTCGTAACTTAAAAACACAGACAGAGGAGCTACAACAATGTAGAGGAATCTTTGATGAGGATATTGAGAAGATTGTAAAAAGAAAGAGGAAACTATGTGTTGAAGATGTTTTTAATATCATATGTTGCCATCAATGTCAAAGGGGGAGATTTTTGGAGATTTACTTCTAGCAGCTAGTTGATTGTATGCTTGTCATTGATGACAACATATAATATATAGTAGTGTTCTGTATGTAGTTATTAGAAAAGTGACATTAACCATTGCACTATTATATTCATGTTGTAGACATGTTTTTGATGCTTTGTTCATACACACAGGATCAGATTTGATGTTTCAGTTAAGCTGTGTTAATCTGTATTGGCAGTTACAGTTTTTAGAGAGTATCTGTTCAGATTCGACGTATTTATCATATTTATTGAGTTGTGCCTATCTTTAGGATACGTATGTGTATATTCATGATTAGTTAGGAGTTAAGCATGTTTGGTTAAGAGCGCCTATCATGTTTCATCAGGATCGTGTTGTTTGAGATAATTTGGTGGAGCCGACTCAGTGTAGCGTCGCGTCTGTTCAGTTCATGTTGTGCGATCTTAATTCTAATTGCCTGCTTAGTTAAGCCAACAAGGAAGTTGGTGAAGTGTTTCCCATAGCTATTGTGACCTTATACTTTGAGGAAGATATTTATAGTAGTTCATTTGTGAATGCTAAGTGTGAATGATAAGAAAACAGACAAAAAAAGTACAGAGCATAATATCAGTTGTGTTTCATTCATCAAGGATCTATGTGAAGAAGTAGTGGATGATTACATTACATTGGAACTTATCAAGATAGCAGGTCTAATCTATAGTTCATCATCAGATATAGTGCATACCTATTCTATAGAAGGTTGTAGCCTTCACCATTGAAGTGGTGAGATTTTGGATAGTGATTCCTCACCCTTAATAGGGTTATTTGTAAAAGACTCCTATCAAGGTCAGACCCTTAACCAGGTCACTATACTTATTGCATTGTAAAGAAAAAATCCTAACAGGGTTGTAAGATCTTCTACCAGGGATTATTATAAACAAGTATAGTTCATTATGGGTGCCAATTCCCACCGGGGTTTTTACCATTTGGTTTACCCATAACTAAATTGTGGTATTGTCTATTGTGTTATCTGAATGTGCATTTACTTTATGGTATTCTAGAATTAATAAGAGAAAAGAATTAAATTAGCTAATAACTAATTAACCCCCCTCTCAGTTATCCTTTGGGACTATTCTAACAGATTGATGGATGAAAGCTAAAATGCATACTAATAGATATAATGAAGAGCTCAAGAACAAGTATGAGAAAATTGTCTCAAGCCTTCATCAAATGATGAGAATGAATATGCAAAATCTATACTAATATGCTATGCAAGATCAAATGAGATAAGAACTAGATTCATTTACATTATGCCTAAGATATGATTTATAGATTATCTAAGAACATAAACATGAAAATGCACTATAAGATTCCAGCACTAAACTAGCACGATAATAATGCAAAAATGAGAGATGATTTGCTCTTGGCAATGGCCTCTATTTATAATTTTTTTGGAGGAGAGAGAGGGCTTGGATGAGGTGGAGCTCATGTATCATCCACATAGGTACCACATGAGGGACACATAAGCCATGCAAGAGGCCCACTTTGCTCACACATGTGTGAGCAACTTTTGATGTGATGGGTCAAGGTGTACTTAAAGTACACATGTGAAGGATCTTGTAAGAGGTGTAAGAGTTTTGGTCCAATGAAACACTTTTAGAAAATGTAAGAGGGTTTCATCATGGGTGTAAGAAACCTTGTTGGCACCAAATTAGGGTTATTTGGAAAAGTCAATTTTTAGAAATTTGCTCACACATGTGTGAGAAAATAATTAGGACTTATTCGTGTAGGAATCAAGAAATTAGCCTAGTGAGTAAATAGGTCTATTTGGTGAGAGTGATGTGAGGTAGGGTAGTATTTAGGTTTAAATAAGCTTAATCTAAATTAAATTTAGATTAATCATGGTTTAATATAATTAAGTCATCATGTGGAGGAATAAATAAATAAAAAATTTATTTAAAAGGGATTATGAGGGAAATGTATATAAATAAATTTAATACATTAAAGGGGATAGTATTTAAATTAAATTTAAATACTAAGGAGAGTGAATTAAATTTAATTAAATAAATTTAATTATATAAATAGAAGAATATAACAAAATATAATTAATAAATTAAAATTAGTTATAATGCTATGGGAATATTAATTAAATTTATATAAGGACAATTTTAGACATCTACACAATGAAACAAATAGTTTTTAGAACTTAAGAGATTTACCTATAGGCCTTGCCAGATTCACTATAACCCACAAATATTCCCTTCTTTCCTAAGGGTTTCAACTCATTTCTTTTGTGATGTGAAAATATATAGGAAAACCAAATATCCTAAGATGACTCACATCAGGTTTTTTTCCACTAAATGCCTCTTCGAGAGTCTTATTGTTCAAAGGTGAATGAGGACATCTATTTTGAATGTAAACCACAATGTTGGATGCCTCAACCCATAGTGACATATGAAGATTTTGATCATGTAGCGTAGCCCTTGCTGCTTCAACTATGGTCCTATTTTTCCTTTCAATTATTCCATTTTGTTGAGGGTTGTAAGGAATAATAAACTCCCTCTTAATTCTTGATTCTACACAGAAGGTGCTAAAGGTTTTAGAAATGTATTCTCCACCATTATATGTTCTAAGAATCTTTATCCTCTTGCTTGTAAGATTCTCTATTAGGGCTTTGAACTCTTTGAATTTGTTGAGAACATTGACAGATTCTTTGTTCTTTAGGAAATATATCTACAAAGATGATGTAATAAAGATATCCACAAATGGATGGTATAGACATGGGTCCACAAAGGTCAGAATGTATTGTCTTCAATATTTCCTTTGTCTTGCTTTCACTACTAGAAAAGGATGATTTGATATTTTTTCCTAATACACATCTTTTGCATACACCTTCATGTCTAGGAGATAAGTGAGGGAACCCTACTACCAATTTATCCATAGAAGACAAAGTTTGGAAATTTAGATGCCCTAACCTCCTATGCCATAAATCACATGATTCAATTGATTCAACCATGAGATCTTGAGATGAAATAGTATCAAGTCTATAAAGACATTCATGTCTTAGTCCTATGGTATATGCTTGTTTCAAGGTTGAATTTATTGTCCAAGCTAAAACTTTCCCATCCATGAATGCAATTTTATAACCCTTATCCTAAAGTGCTGATATTGAAACTAGATTTCTATTTATTTGAATATTGCAATTCCCAAATCCCATAATTGGATAAGAAGTATCATCTCCCATGGTAACTTCTTCCTTAATGTTTTTTGAAAATGAATCAAAGTTTTCCTGGAACCAAGTGATATGCCTTGAATCCCCGCTATCAATAACCCAAGAGTATTTATTAGAAGTTTGGGTAGACCATGTTGGATGATAATAGTTTTGGTTACTGATCATGCTGTTGATTTCATGTTTTGTCATTGATGTCAACATATATTTCTATGGAGGAGACAGACTGACTACTTAACTGGAACAAGTGTACAAACACTGTATAGATGATTCAGAAGGATTGAAGTTGGATTTATATAGAAGGCTGTGTCTTGACCTTACTCTTAAGGTTGCTTGAATTTATGTTACATTATGTGGATGTTACAGTTCATTTGTTGAAGACTATTTTTTTGGACTGCGGTTGTGATTCTAGAAAGAGAAGGTCTCTGAGTTTCAGGTATATCTTACTGAGGAAGATGTTTCAGAACTTACAAGCTTACGGTTAGAGAGCCAACATATGATAATGAAATGGGTTGAGTTCAATTTTTATTTGGGTACTGATGACATCAGTTGTGGCGTGTTTTCTGGAGAAGAACTATTTCCCAACCGACTTTGGACTTGTAACATGTGGAAATTAATTATGAGAGTGGATTGCAGATCTGGAAGTATTTGTGATGAATTGTAAATTTTGTATACTTGTTATAGGTACTGTGTGTATCTTAGCAAGGGCTTATGTAATTATTTGTATGATGGGAAGCCCTAATTGGCCAACCTAGTTAATTATGTATTAGGAAAGCTTAACTGGTTGACCTAATGGGTTATTGTAAAAGGGTATATATGAGTGATATTTTCATTTGCAAAAAGTGTGGCAAAGAAAGAGAAGAGAAGAGATTTGTGAAGCTACAAAGCTTGACTACTAGATAGAGAGCAGTGTTAATACTTCATTCGAATTGATCAAGCAAAGATAGTTGCTATCAGACAGTTCACTAGATTATGTATTTGCTGTATACACTTGATGGGGATTGTAAATCCTTGAGGGTGGCTTTAACCTTCTTTGGGCAGTGAGCCTACTATTTCCTTTGACTCCTAACAAGGTCTGTCTCCTAACAAGGACTGTGTACTGTAATTTTGTAACAAGCTCCTAACAGGGATAATATCTTTTAACAGGGATACTATACTCTTAGTATATTATTTGTGGGTGTTAATTCCCACCGGGGTTTTACCTTTAACAGGGTTTCCTAGACAACAAATCTTGTGTTATGGTGTTGTCTATTACTGTGTTATTATTTACATTTTCTGATATGGTTGATAAAGTTTAAATTTTAATAATATATACCACAACTGATTCACTACCCCCTCTCAGTTGTTTTGTTGATTGTTATTCCTAACAGACCAGGCTAAATATAGGGCTAGATTTTCCATGTTTCAAGTCTGAAAATTTTAAACTATTTTCCAAAAATCTGAATAAGATATTTCCTCTACTTAGGCTTTGATACTGTAATGTCCCCACTTTAGTAGTTGACCAAGTGTGTGTGCATTATCCTAGTTCTACATGGTCTTGAGGGCTAACGAAGGGTTTAAAGGGATCCTAGAGTGTTTTGGCCTAGTCATTTCTAGTTTGGGCAAAAACGTAGTTGATTTACTCAGTTTTAGGTATACTTACTATTTTTAGTAAGTGAACATGACACAACAGAGGCCAATTTTGGTGATTGGATTTGATACATCTCGATGAGAGCTTTTCAGTGAGCTATTACTCACGCTATTTAGAGATTGTTTTCTAATATATTTTAATGCCTGAAATGTTATTAAAGTGACATTTAATTTAATTGTAAAATATTAAAGTGTTACTTTAATTTTTATTTTACGGGGATGGGTACCTAAGGGAGACATAAGTGAATATTTTAATATGTTTTATATTGCACATCTTTTATCCCACATTGCTCATGTGAGTTGAGTCGACCCTTGGAAAAAGAATAAAAGGGAGCATTTGTGGCTTCATTCAACAGGTTGAATATGAGAAGAAGTTGATGTGTGAGTTACAGATCTATTCTTGGCATTAGAGGATGTCTATCCTCTCTTGTGACATTCTAGATGTCATTCCCGTAGGGTTTGGCCTTTGGAATCCAATGCTATGAACTTCATTAATAGGAAGATTGGGTGCATCTCCAGCTATAGGAAAATTTGGTGTTTTTCTCATACCTTCTTTGTTTCTTGTCCAATGCTTATACCATTCTGAAGGGATAATTTTATGAAGATATTGGACTGATAAAAGAAAAATTAATATTGTAGCAATAGTATATCACAACACTGTTCATGCTAGTGTAGCATGACACTATTCATGTTACTGTAGCAGCAAGATGGGAAGTCATTGTTGGAACATTATGTCAAAAAATGTTGGATTATTTAGTGAGTTGAAAAATATGTTATGTATCTAATTTTATTAATTCTAAAAATAATATGATAACAACAGTAGTTCAATCTCCATGTTGCATATTATTGTAATTTCCTTCCAGTTCTTGTTATGTATTTCAAATCTATGCAAAGACATAAAAACAAACAAATATTTCATTTCCGAAGCCACAAGGGGTTGAAACATTAAACAAAGAAATAAGGAGTTGGATGCAAACTATTTGAATAAATTCCTATTAGCAGTTGGTTTAGTTTTTGGGCATTCTAGGGTGTCCATTACAATGGTATCAAAGCCTATGACCTTGCCACCTTGTGGGTCATTTGCATTAATCTATATAGGTTCAGTATGTGTTAATGAGCATGCAATAAGGTTCCTATAATTTTTGCAACACTAAAGCCAGGCAGAACAAAAATCCAAACTCACAGAGTGAATAGTCTAGTTCATCCATGTAGGTAGACATAGAGTCCAGTCATATGGACACAAAGGAGATATTCTTTGACTAGGAAAGTAGCATGGGTGACCCAGTTGACAGGAATACAGGCCTAGGGAGTGCTCAAAATATGAGTCCAGACCAGGGGAGGCAATGTTTAGATAGTTGCTAGACACTTTAGAGTAGGGGCAATGTATGCATCAGGAGAAGAATAGGAAAATGGACATGATGCTATAGCTTATGTCTAGAAAGATTAGCTTCAATGTCAATCCAGGTGATGCCAACAATGCAAACAATAACAATCAAGGAAATGATAATAATGGATTTTGAGGTGACATAAATGGTCCTAAGAATAACATTAATGGTAATAATAATCGACATGGCAACAATGGGAATGAGGCTGATAACTTTAGGCATGTTACACATCTAACTTAGATAGCGAGCATGAGACCTCTTCTACCCACCTTCCCACCTAGAGATTTGGTTCAACCAGTGAATGAACTATAGATTACCAAGCAACAGGATCAGTTTAGGAGGGACTGGGAGACTAGTGGACAAGAGTTTTAGGCAGATATTTCCCTTAGAGATTATATGGACTTGAGGATGAGACATATGCCTAGAGCAAGAGGGAGGAATTAGAACTTTGAGCTGAGAAAGAAAGTTGGAAAAATTTCTTTACCTTATTATGATGCTTCAGGGAAGATGACTACACAATCTTGGGTGTAGAAGATAGATACATACTTGCACCTGAATCCTATGCCTGAGGAGGAGGCTATCAAGCATGATTCTATGCACTTGGATGGCATTGTGAATGAATGGTGGAATCATGGAATGGTGACTCTGGGACATAATTACATTACATCCTATGAGGAATTCATAGAAATATTGATTGAGATATTTGACACTAAGAACCCCGAGTTCCATTTCAAGGAGCTAGCATAGTTAAAATAGTCAGGTTCTATGGATATGTACATCACTGAGTTTCAACACTTATCTGTACTTATTATTGATATCTCTCCTAGGACATTGGTGGTGTTATTTTGTGATGGACTTACTAATCCATTATGTGGTTGGGTGAAGGGACATGATCCACCCACCTTAGTAGAAGCAACTAAAAAGGCACGAGATTTAGCCCCTTCAGTACACAAAGGGAAATACCATTCTAAAGACTTCCTACCACAAGGAAAAAGACAAAAAAACATTTCAAAAAGAGTACAACAAACCCAAGGAAGGATAAAAAAGACTAGATAGTGAGACCTTGAATGAACTTTGAAAGAAGAAATTGTGCTTCCAGTGTAGAGAGCCTTGGGACTTATCTCATAAGTGCCCTCTCAAGGCTAAGGAAAATCAAATGGAGTTTTTTTTAGAAGAAGAGTCACAATCAAAGGGGGGATCAACACACTGATTTGGATGAGAGTAGCACTACAGAGGAGAGCAGCACTTCTGAGGATGATAGATCATTGGCACGTTTGATAGGGGCTCAAAGGGAAATCACATTTAAGGTCAGGGGTACTATCCAGGGTAGAAATTGATCTCTCTAATTGACATTGGGGCTACACATAACTTCATAGATGCACAGTTGGTAGCCAAGAGAGGGTTACAAACCAAGGAGCATGTTGGGTTTAGACACTCAGAAACATTTCAGGGATAGGATTCGGCTACAAGTATGTATCTATCTGCTACAAAGATATGAATTCATAAAAAAAGGAAATGTTAGTACAACAAACTCATATTTTAACCATGCCAAGTTTATTCCTTAAATGTTCAATTTTATTCCTTGCTAGGGGTTTGGTGAGAATATTTGTAGTTTTTTCATTTGTACATATATATTCTAATTGAATGGCCTTTCTTTCCACCATATCCCTGACATAGTGATAAGGAACCTAAATATGTTTGGACCTATTATGGAACATGGGAATAATAGAAAGTTTAATGCAACTCTGATTATCAAAATAAATAATAGTAGGTTCCACGGTTTGTCCAAACAGTCCCACAATAAGTTTCCTTAACTAGATGGTTTCTCAAGTCCCGAGAGAAGATACAATATACTCTTCTTCTGTTGAACTCTGAGCATCATAATTCTATTTCCTTGTGAACCACAAAATCATAGCTGATCCCACGCTAAAACAACATCTAGATGTACTCTTGCAGTCTATAATGCATCCTACCCAATCAAAGTTTGTAAAACCATGAAGTTCTAGTTTTATATTTTTGTATAGTAGTCCATACTCAATGGTCCCACGAAGATATCTTAGAATATGCTCAACTACACTCATATGCAATTGTTTAGGTTCTACAATAAACTGACTTAGAGAATTTGTAACATAACATATATCAGGTCTAGTGTTAACTAGATACATAAGAGATCCAATGATATGTCTGTATAAATTAGCATCTGTAGTCTCATAACTACTCATAGCTTCTCTCAACTTGAGAGGATTATTTTCCAATCTATCTTACCGAATCTCTTTAAAATATCAACCATATATTTCCCTTGATTCACAATAATTCCATGAGATTGATCTCACACTTCTAAACCAAGAAAATAATGAAGAAAGCCTAGATCCATCATTTCAAATTCCTTTGCAAGATCTTTCTTTCAGTTATCTATAAGGTACTCTTCTCCTGTGATTAGGAGATCATCTACATATAGCACCAATATTAGTAAATCTCCATTTGATATCTTGAAATAGAGATTAGGATCTGCATCGTTCTTTGAAAATCCCAGATTTTGAAGATAATGTTCAATCGTTTCATACCAAGCTCGAGGAGATTGTTTGAGCCCATAGAAAGCTTTCTTAAGCTTGCACATATATGATTGTTGATCTTTTGTGACAAATCCTTTAGGTTTCTCTATATACACTTCCTCTTCAATTTCTCCATTTAGAAATGTAGTTTTAACATCCATTTGATGGTTCTTCTAACCTTTGGAAGCTACAATGGAAATAATTGCCCTAACCGAGGAATATCGAGCAACAAGAGAAAAATTCTCATAATATTCTATACCTTCCCTTTGAGTGAACCCCCTGGCTATGAATCTGGCTTTATTTTTCTCAATACTACCATCCGCAGCATGTTTGATTTTGAATATCCATTTTGATGATACCACAGATTTGTTCTTAGGTCTAGGAATAATATCCCACAGATCATTTTTTATTATAGATCGGTAGTCTTCTATCATTGCATCTTTCCATGCCCATATTGTAAGTGCTTTGCAAATAGAGGAAGGCTCAACATCTATAATCTCACTCATGAATATAGCGTAGTTCGTATACCTTTTAGGTCTTTTACTTTCTCTGAAAGTTCCAGCAGGAGCTACATAGTTGTTTGCATTTTCCAACATTTTAGTGGCCCACATTGATCTTTTCTTGTAGATGGAGGTGTTAGGTTCACTTATAGTTATTGGATTATAGTCAATAACATCTCGATACTCCCTCTGATTCTTAGGAGGGTTGGATTGAAATAGGTCATCACGTGCTATATCCTTAGAGGTTGAGAATGCAAGGTCTTCTTTGAATATAAAATCTCTACTCAACTCAATATCCCTTTGCCCCGAAGCATAGATCCTATATGCCTTGGTAGATTCACTATATCCCACAAATATTCCCTTCTTTCATGAGGGTTCCAATTTGGTTATAATTTCTTTTGGGATGTGAAAATATATAGGAAAACCAAATATCCTAAGATGACTCACATCAGGTTTGTTTCCACTAAATGCCTCTTCAGGAGTCTTATTGTTCAATTTTGAATGAGGACATCTATTTTGAATGTAAACTGCAATGTTGGATGCCTCATCCCATAGTGACGTATGGAGATTTTGATCATGTAGCATAACCCTTGCTGCTTCAACTTTGGTCTTATTTTTCCTTTCAGCTATTCCATTTTGTTGAGGGTTGTAAGGAACAATAAACTCCCTCTTAATTCTTAATTCTAAAAAGAAGGTGCTAAAGATTTTAGAAATGTATTCTCCACCATTATATGTTCTAAGAATATTTATCCTCTTGTTTTTAAGATTCTCTATTAGAGCTTTGAATTTTTTGAATTTGGTGAGAACATCGACAGATTCTTTGTTCTTTAGGAAATATATCTACAAAGATGATGTAATAAAGATATCCACCAATGGATGGTACAGACATGGGTCCACAAAGGTCAAAATATACTATCTCCAATATTTCCTTAGTCTTGCTTTCACTACTAGGAAAGAAGGATTTGATATTTTTTCCTAATGCACATCTTTTGCATACACCTTCATGTCTAGGAGATAAGTGAGGTAACCCTACTACAATTTTATCCATAGCAGACAATGTTTAGAAATTTAGAGGCCCTAACCTCCTATGCCATAAATCACATGAGTCAATTGATTCAACCATGAGAGCTTGAGATGAAGTAGTATCAAGTCTATAAAGACATTCATGTCTTATTCCTATGGTATACTCTTGTTTCAAGGTTGAATTTCTGGTCCAAGCCAAAACTTTCCCGTCTATGAATGCAATTTTATAACCCTTATCCTAAAGTGATGATATTGAAACTAGATTTCTCTTTATGCCCAAAACATATAGGACTTGAGAGAGTTGTAAGGATATGTCAGACTTCATTTGAATATTGTGAATCCCAAAGCCCATAATTGGATAAGAAGTATCATCTCCTATGATAACTTCTTCCTTAATGTTTTCTGAAAATGAATCAAAGTTTTCCTGGAACCTAGTGATATGTCTTGAAGCCTTTCTATCAATAACCCAAAAGTATTTATTAGAATTTTGGGTAAGCAAGGCTAAATATAGGGCTGGATTTTCCATGTTTCAAGCCTTAAAAGTTTGAGACAGTTTTCCTAAAATCTGAATAAGATCTTTCCTCTACCTAGGCTCTGATACCATGTTGATATTAATATCTATGCAAGGAAAATGCAATCTATAGATAGCTTTTAAAACTGAAACAATATATAGACAAAATTAACAAAGAAAGGTGGAAAGATGTTACGAATTTTGTACACTAATTTATCTTGATAAGTCTTCCCTTGTTTTAGATTTGCAACTCCAACATAAATGTGATGTAGAAAATGCTACCACACAGGTCAAAAATCACAACCCTATAAAGTGTTAGATTTGAACCCTTGATACGTATAATATTTTGATTTAAATCGCACACCAGATTTTGTATCAATTCAGACTCCAAGTATATATATAAATCTGTTGATGAATGCCTAAAACAATTTGCTCCAATTTGCTGCTAAATTTCACCCCAATTTGCTGATAATTTTTTCTCTATAATACAAGGATAAATTGCCTTCTTTGGATTCTTGAGAGGAAGAACAAACGTTATGTTTTTGGTGTGTTCTCCAAGAATCGAACTTGAATATATATGTGCCTTGGTAATTAACTATCCATCCAAGAGATGGCCAACTTGGGCCCTTTTAGTTAATTATTTGATTTTTTTATTTTATAATAATAATGCCTTAGTTATTATTATAAAATTTCACATGTATATATATATATATATATATATATATATATATATATCACAAGGGTGATAATAAATAGAAAATTATTATTATCTTCAAATGGCTGAGTGGATCTTAGCCCTAAAGGCTATAATGTTAACAAGTAACTGTTTCATCAACCATCATCACGTTAGGCTGATCAAAATGGGTTACCTCATTGCTTGTTTCTACATCATGCTGGTTACAAATTTCAGACGTTGGAGAATTATCTTCAATGCTTGAACAAAATTCCTCTATGATTTTCACGATAAGACCTTCATCAAGTTCTAGAGTAACTCTTTCATACAAGATTTGTTCAAGTCCATGACTTGGAAATGATGATGCATTATTCTCAACTTGACTAAGACTTGCTTCCATGTCCATATTTTTATTCCTAATGACATGATTATCTTCATTCACTTGAAGATCATATGGAAATATTTCATCTTTCTTCTTTTCATCAATGGCTTTCTGAGACTGTGTGAACCATAAATAAGAGTCGACAACTATATCTTCTTCATTTTCTTGGAAGAGTATAGAAAGATCTGTTGTCCTCAATTTTGTATTCGCAAAATTGGGGCAACCCTACTCAAATTTTGTAGGTTAAATTCTCTAAGGTGTGTTCTTAGTTGCTTTTTTCTTGGTCTTGTGCTTGGCTTTTGGTCTTGTTCTTGCTCTAGGATTGTGGCCTTTGAAATTCTACTCATTTTGAGCTATCTTGGGGGTCAATTGGGTTGGTCTAGCTCAAGCTATAGGCTTTTCAAGATCTTGCCAATGGGGTTTTTCTGCCTGGTTGCACGTCTTGGTTAAAATATTTTAAAAGTGGGCTTTTTGCTAGTAATTGCACGAATTTAAAACATCATTTATATGCAAAGTGGGTTTAGAACCCCACTTTAAAATTTCATATCTCTCTAAGAAGTTTTACTTATAGTTTTTAATGGTTTAATATGTAATGGTGGATTTTTTAGGCCCTTCTACATATTATTATTATTACTATAAGTTACATATAAAGATTATACTTATTATGCAATTAGGTGAGGTTTTTATATGCATTTGCATATTAAACATTCAGTTTTATAAAAATTCCATATTGAAGGCTTTATAAGTGTCAAGTTTTAGTATGCATTTCTTTCCAAGAAGTTCGTTTATAAGTCTTCATGTGTTGAGTGGCGAATTCCAATCCAACTGGATATTATAAATATATGTTATTTCAAAGGCATGTATTTAATATCTAAAAACCCATTAATGATGATTAAAGACAAGTGTTTTTAAACATTGCATATGCATGTCAAGCTGAAAAGCCCGTCATCATTATTAAAGAGTCATTTTGGATTTTTGTATGGCTTTTAAAAGCCCATTGCTACTTAAAGGTAACATTTGGATATGTTTTGTTGTTATTAAATCTCATCATGCCTATAAAGTTCGTCTACGATTTCAAAAGGCATTTTATGATATTTTATATATGTAATGTGCATCTAGAAGCCTGTCATCATCTTTACTAAAGCATTATTTACAAGTATTTTTGGAATGGTAATCTCCTACAAAATCCCATGTGGAACTTGTCAATCAAACGCTTATATATGAACACATTTTTTCCTCCTTTACATCGCAGTGACTTGCGTATGGATATCAAGACATCATTGCTACCTTAATGAAACATTTCACATATTCTCTTACATATAAACCCATCTATTCTCATTATCAAGTATTTTATGACTTGTATCATTATCTAAAAAATGAATAGGGTATTTTTGTCACTATCTTTGTAGTCATTTTTGTTCCAGATATCTCAGTTTTTGCTAGAAACATGGATATTCATCACACATGGTCCTTTTTTAGGGCACACATTTAGTATTCTAGATTGATTCTTTATCTTGGATTAGTGTTATTAACCAGTCACAACTTTGACACTTTTGTATGTGTTTTCTGTACATCTCCATGTTTGTTGCTCGTGCATCTTCTTCCAATCAGGATTTGCATTATCAAGCCAGAGAAGCATCACAATCTACTAAGTGTTCTCTTCCATATTTTAAATCCGAGCAGCAATGAAGATGGTTACAAATAAAAAATCACAAAGAAATAAATGGTTCTAGTTCAAAGCCAAATGGACAAAATAGCTACAAAAGATTACAGTGAAGAGAAGGCAATTCAAGTAGGATTTCTCTATGAGATCAAATGATAGTGCTAGAAGATATTTTGGTGGCAATACTGATAGAAATCTAGAGGGGCATGAGACGATAGTTTTGAGAGCCCATCTATCATGATAAGCATTGCCTTGTATACCTTAACACTTTCAAATGAAGAAGTGAAGCATGATAAATAGTCATTATGAAATAGTAGTAAGGGTAGTGTTTTGGTATGCAACAACTTGTTTAAAGTTCATTCAGGGAAGAGGCATGACTTTAGAAGAAAATGATGACATTCAAACTTATAGTAGATGATGAGTCCTATTTAGTGCATTCACAACAATTATTGCGAAGGAGAACTCTCGCTCATTTTGCAGTGGTTGTCATCATTTTGGTCTCTAACTGCAATTTTTCTATTGGAGTCATGCCACTTGTTACACATATTTTTCTTGAGAACTATAACCATATGCATGATTGAAGTATTTGAAGTAAAGAAGTCTTGTGTTTCTTCCAAATTTTCCAAACGATAGAGATGTTGACATGAAAAGGCCCATAGGACACTTCCATTATACTCAGAGCTGTAAAAAGCTATTCTTGCTACAGATTTAGTTGATCTTCATATGTAGATAGGAGATGAAGATTATGAATTTGTTATTTATCAATATTTAGTGTTGTCTGATGCCAAGATGGCTCATGATGCTCATCTAATAGGTATGTTGGTCTCTGTAAAAAGTATGTTTTCTACATCTCGCCCAAATCCCAATCTACTTTCGAGTGTTCAAGATTTTAATAACTCAAAATCTATTCAGAACAAGAAAATTTCCTATGCATTGAGAAGCTGCTCAACATCTAGTTTTAGTGGTTTGAATGTCGATACAGCTCTTGCTAGAGATTTGTGTTGTGTGTATGTTGTGATTGGTATTGTTTCTACAACATTACGACTGAGAATTATGTTTGTATGCTTGATGCTTCCTCTGCATAAGAACATTGTTGAGAGGTCATAGATATTACTACTATGAAAGGACTAATGACAGAGTTGTAAAGTGTTCAAACAATTTTTGAAGATAGTGGGGATTTTGGTGTTAATCACTAAGTTTTGTTGATGATTAGTGACCTACACTTAGTCATTTACTTAGGCAGTTTTAGTTGGTTATCACTGTGGTCAAGCTAAACATTCAAGGTCAGACAAAATTGGCAAGCAAGTTTTAGGTTGTCGAGTTACATCATGCCAAGACAAGTAGACTATTAAGTGTCGAGCGAGAGAGATGTTAACTGCTGAGCAGAATAATTTTTGCATACATGTCAGGATTGATTCAAACTTTGATGTAAATAGTTTAGGCCGACTTGTATGAGGTTTGGGCCAAAATTTGTATTCATTTAATATTTGTCTACTGAGTTAATTATGCATTTAATTTTTTTATACTATGCATGGCATAGAGCCAATCAGGAAACCAGAATGCATTGGAAGCATAAACTATAGATCTTGATCGTTGATCTAGATCTCACTGCCAGATCTGAAAAGACATATAAGATTGCTTCTAACCCTACAAAATATGAGAAGTGTGTAAGCAAGAAATATAAAGAGAAGGGTTGTTATTCATTAGATATGAATAGTAAGTCATTTTGAGAAGAAGACTAGATCAACGAGAATGACAGAGCAGTGAAAAGCAGAGTAAAGACATATCAGATTGAGAGATCATAGAAGGTATTGGAAAGAGAAAATCCATCATCAACATCTGAGTGCATAATGAAGGATCACTACTAGAAACATTCTAATAGGTGTATCAGGTGAAATATCTTAACAGAGTGGTTCTAGTAGACCATTTTTAAATCTCTTAGCTGAGTGCTTACATTACTGTAAGTTGAAATCCCTTAACAAGGTAGATTGTAATGATCTTTAGTTCTTAATCGAACATACCTTTAACCAAGTAGATTACATGTTGCAATCAAACTCTTGTAGCCCTAAGAGGCACACTTTATTGTTGCAATAGTGAAGATTTTATGGGTGTCATCCCCACCCCAGTTTTACCTATTTGGGTTTTTGGGTTACCAAATTTTTTGTTATGAGTTATACATTTCATGTTATTTGATGTTAGATTAAATTCATATATGTATGAATGTGAATCAATTTGTTTTAAGTGGTTAAGTTTTAAGATTTGATTCACCCCCCCCCTTAGTATCTTGCTTTCCCAATTATTGTACTTCTAACAATTGGTATCAGAGCCAAGTTCACCTACAAAATATTTTAATCAGCTTGTGAGTACAGATCTTGAGATGGAGGTTTACAAGTTGGGTAAAGTAATTGAGAATCAAAAGATCGAGACTCAGCTAGCATTACATCAGCTTGAGATAGCAAGACAGGAACTGAAGGAATCATTGACAGCTAGGAAATATTTGGCCAGCAAATGAATGATACTCATTACTAGGAAGATGACACTGCAAATCTATTTCAGAATGGAGATTCTACTGAGAGCGATGCAGCAATTGTAGATCTACTAGAAAAGAACAATGCACTATGTGAAGAAGTCAGAAACTTGAAAAGAGAACAAGAAATGCAGATAGTAAGACTATGTGAAGTAGTGGAACAAAAGAAGAAAGTTGAAGATGACAAAGCTATGGCAGAAGAAGATAAAAGAGTGATAACTATCAGACTTGATGAAAGGACACATGATGTGCAAATGATGACAATCAATTAGGTTGACATGGTGAATCAACTACTACTTGCAAATCAGGAGATTAGTAGGAAAGATATGGAAATGATGAATCTGAGATCAGAGAAAAATCAATTAAAAGATGATTTGAGATCTGAGAAGGAACTTAATAAAAGGTTGAATAAGCCTAATGAAGCTTTGACTCATTTTGAGAATTGGATGGAAGCATCAAGGAGGTCAAAGGATTTTTCTAGATTAGGTCACACTGAACCAAAGACATCTACTGAGAAAGGATAATCATCTAAGAATGGTGAAAGGAGGAATGCAAAGACAAAGCACAACAAGCCTATTTGCCACCACTAGGAAAAACCAGGTCATACAGAAAAAATTTGCCAAAGCAAGAAAGGTAAGTCCAATCCTAAACCTAAGTTTAATGGTTACTATTTTAATTGCAATAAATTTGGACATAAAGCACATGAATATTGGGCTGAAGCAAGTGATGCAGCTCCCAAACCAAGATTTAATGGTTAATGTTACAAGTGTCAGAAACATGGTCATAAAGCACAAGACTGTAGATCCAATGGTAAACAACAATGAACATCAAAGACACAAACAAAAGCATCTAAGAAAGGCAACACTTACAACTAGGATTATAATACAAGGTAGAGTTGTCATTACTATGAAGAATATGGACATGCACCTGAAGACTACTTAAAGACACATTTGAGAGGGAAATCTAAGATTTGGATGAATGGAAACTTAGTCTATTTTAGTAATTTGAAGATAGGTCACACTAAGAGAGAATGTAGGACAAGATTTCCTGCTCCTACTGTTGAAGAAATAAGAGCACAGATGACCTAGACATGGGTAAGGAAAATAGATCCAAGCAATAGTGAATCCACTGAAGCCGAGGTCATCGAATCCAATAGATTAGGTGATCACACCATCTCTAACTAAGAAATAGAGGTATGTAAGGAACTACATTTAAATTTCAAATCTTACATCAATTCCTAATATGTAAATGTGCAAAAGTCCATATCTGCATATGTTAAGATGCACCAGGACATGTTTGTGACAAGTGCTGAGAAGTGCTATCTACACTATAGGTGCTGAGTCAGTTGGTTGAGTAAGTTGTGATGGTCGAGTATGGTAAGATGAGTGGTATGCAAGTTGTGTTAGTCGGCCAATGACAGTTGGCTTGCACTAACCTAACGGGAAAAATATTTATTGCTTACCTATCTTGACCTTTTGAATCTATATAAGGATGAATAGTCTATTATTCATTTTTACCTTGCAATTTTTAGCATTCATAGAGCGATCGAAGAAGTTGCAAAATTGATCTTAGTAAAGTTTGTTTTGATAATTTTGTCAGTGTACCATCAGAAAACCTAAATTGAATAGTGCAAAGTGTTACTTGCCGAGGTACCCTATTCTTCATTCTCAAACCCTAATTTCAAAGATTATGGCTGCAAGTTCTTCCACTCCAATCAAGGGAATGGAGGAGGAGCTGAAACAAATTAAGCTAGTAAGGAGTGATGCATGTGCACCACCAAACTTTCGAGTCATTTTTGAAAGTGCAATTCTAAGTGATCTTAACAGAGCTCTCTCATCAATCCCACCAAAGGTACTTATGATTCATGATGTTAGATCCTGATACATGGTTAAAATTGGTGAAGTGGGTGATAATGAATTAAGGAAATCCTACAGAAATTTATGCAAAAATGGAATTCTAAAAGATGAATTCAAGCATTTAGCCGACAAAAGGTTAACTTGTGCCCTAGATTTTCTGCTAGAGTTCAAGGATGAATGGATTAAGGTTGTCCTAAGCCGAGTTCATAATATACATATGTGGCTAGATAGTGGACCAGTTAGGATCACAAAAGATATTTTCCATAGAGTAACTAGATATCTTGTCATCAGTGGTAAACAAACTATGAGAGATCAAAGTAAAGAAGAGATAGCAGCTAACATTGGAGCTGTCTGGAACAATAGAGGTATGACTATCTCTACAATTGAAGATTTAGAACTTGAATTTGGAGTGAGAGTGATTGCACACAAGTTCTATCAGTCAAGCCGACTAGATAGTGTTCCCTACACAGCCGTGGACCAGGCATGGAAGATAGTGAAGAAGAATCACACCTACAACCTTGTCGAGCTGCAATTGATAGAACTAGCCAAGAACTTACTATCAATTAGAAAAGCTAAAATCTCATCATGTAAGTTTGGCTCTTTGATAGTTTGTATATTATTCTATGTACATAAGTCATTTCCTACACTAGGAAATATTGTTTGGAAGAAGGGCAAATCTATTACTATACAAATTAGTGAATGTATTTAGCAATTAGGAAACAATTTCAATAGTATTATGGGAAAATATTTTGTGGAATTCAAAAAGAGAATGAGGTTGAGGACCAGAATTCCCAATTCACTTGTGGAAAAGCACTATGAAGAGATATGTTTCTTAGTTGATACAGATTACACTTATATTCAAGCTGTGACACCTAGGGTATCATGGTTGGAGCCATTTCCCTATAAGTTAATATTGATGAAACATCATCAACTATCACAACACTCCTAGCAAAGGAGATTGATACTAAAGCAAAAATATTTATAAATTATGATGAAGCGAAGGCAAAGATTTTAATGAATCTTAAGGCAGGAACCATGGAGAGAAAGAGGAAAAAGATTGTGAAAAATCTGAAAAAGATGGTTGGCCTACCGAGTGATGAGGAGCTAGAGGATGCACCTCTAGACATATCTACTGGACAAGGTGAAGATGTATCTAAGGAACAAGAAGTAGAAGTTAGTGAATCTGAAGAAGAGATTACTATTAAGGCAAAAGGAAAGAGACCAGCAGTAGGCAAGGTAACCAAGCCGAGTAAAGAAAAACCTAGAGTTACTCCTCCCATTACAAATTGTCCAAGGACAAGGGCATTTTCTGCCACATCTCCAGCAGAGAAAATAAAATTCTATGTAAAGAAGGTTGGAGAGAGTAGTTCTGGATCGAAGACAAAATTTGCAACAAAGGTTGTGCCGAGCCTACAAGTTAAGAGACCAAGAAGAAAACTACATTTGGATCCAGAAAGTGATGAAGACAAGATAGAAATTGATGAACCTAGCAACATACCAATAGCACCATTCAAGAAACCCATAGATATTAATGAGGTATGTGAGAACTTGAGAAATTTTGCAAGGTTATCTAGTTTTAAGTTTATCAAGTATGAAAAATTGAAGGAAGAAAAAAAGCATAAGGTTCGGGAAGCTCTTCTAGACACGATGTGTAATTTCAAGTTAACTCCTATAGCAATAGGAAACAATGTGCCGAGTGATTTATATAATTTTCTATTTGTTAAATGGGAATTTGCACTCACAACTGAAAGATAGATAAGGGAAGGCACATTAGCTCAAGTCATTCCTGAGCTAATAAAGGAAAAAAGAGAAAAATTTGTTGAAGATTATAAGAATAAATTCATGCCTAAATAGAGAGGTTATGCTATCTTGAAAAATGATATTGAAGGGATAGTACAGTAGAGTACTAGTATTTGGAAGGAAATTTTTGGATTGATTGCTCCAAAAGAGAAGAAAACTGATGAAGGAACATCTGAGCTGAAGGCTAAAGAAATTGAATCCACCCCTATACCATAGAAATCAACAATTCAAATTTCTACTAAGCCTGAGACAATTGGAACAGAAGCACAAGGACAAACAAAGACAGTTAACACTATTGATATGATAATTGACAGTCCAATTGATATGAAAATTGATGAATCTAACAATCTAGATGTCAAGGGTCAGGATGAGTAAGGGACTCAACTATAGAATCACCTAGTAAGGCAACTAAGGCTGAAGAAGAGAAGGGTACAAAGGAAGATGAAGAGAGAACTCAAAAGGAACCTAAGGATAAAGATGCTCAAAAAGAAGTAGAAAAGGAGAAAACAATTTAACAAGAGGTAATTGCACAACATTAACCTATTTTAGAGGTTGTGAAATCAGTTCTAAATAGTAGTGAGGAGATAAGAGATACAAACAATGAGCCTAAAGAACAAGAGGCAGTGCAAGTGTTGGTTGATCTACCACATTTTGTATCATCAACTCCCACAAGACTTAAAATAGGAGGCATTCCCGATCAACAAGCAATTTTGGCTAAATTGAAAGATGTAATGGTGACTACTACTAAAACTGGAAAATCTATTGTAGAAACAAAGCCGAGCAGTAGTTCACCTAAATTTAAGAGGAGAAAATTTATTAGGAAGAAGTCTTCAATTCATGATGTCACATTAGATGAAGTTATTGTGATTCCACCATGGGATCCCAATGTTTTGTCTTATGAATAGATTGAGACTCTTCAAGAGCTACTTAAAAGGAAGAAAAGGCAGGAGGAACTAAAAAGGGAGTAGAAGCAAAAGCAAGTCTTACATGACATCAAAGACATATTTGTAAAAGATTTTGACATGGAAGATGAAAACCCTCAAGCTCCTATTCTTGAACAGTTAGGTCATATTGTGCAAAAGGTAAATGATGACAATATTGAAGCCAATGAAAAGCTGTTGCAATGGTTCAAGGAGGAAATTTGAGAACAAAGTACTATCAAAAATCTCAGGAGAGATTGTGATAAAACAGGTTGAACTTTCTTCTCTCATAGAAATTTTAGAGGCAGTTGCAACAAATGTTTATTCTTTGTATAAGAGGTTATCTGATGTTGAATTCTTCACAAAGGATAATCTACATGCTTTAGAGAAATTGCAACTAGACTTAAAATCAGCTGGAAGTTCACTAAGTATGGATGCTAGCACTAGCTCCTTACATCTTAATAGATTGACTTATGCACAAAGGAGGATAGTCGAGCTCATGGCTGAAGATGGTCAGATTAGGACCAAATTGATTACTATTCAGAAAAGCCTGATACCTCATCTAGAGGTCATTCATAAAGAACTTTCATCTGCAAGTGAATTGGTTAAGAGAGATTCTCATCTCTCCACTATAGAAAGTTTAGTAAGTCTAGCTACCAAGCTAGAAGTGAAAATAGAGGTTATGAAGTTTGTTAAGGACAGTTGGGACTCTGCATTTGCATCCACCTTACAACTTCATAAACAGTTTTTGGACAAGTATAACTTGACCCCACCTGCAATTAGTCTAGAAAACAAGGGGGAATCTGATAGGACTAACAAAGATACAACATAAAGAGATCAGTATAGGTATCAATGTAAATATTTTTTTTAAGGCATGTATACTATGTAAATTTTTGTATGTAGTATGATGTACATTCCTAGGGGGTGTACATTGTGTACTTAGGAAACATTTTGGATGGAATGAATCGAAATGATAAGTGTGTTTTTGCCACTAATATCAAAGGGGGATATTGTTAATCCTTAAGTTTTGTTGATGATTAGTGACCTACACTTAGTCATTTACTTAGGCAGTTTTAGTTGGTTATCACTGTGACCAAGCTAAACATTCAAGGCCAAGCAACATTGCTAAACAAGTTTTAGGTTGTTGAGTTACATCATGCTAAGCCGAGTAGAATATTAAGTGTCGAGTGACAGAGATGTTAAGTGCTGAGCAGAACAGTTTTTGCATACATGTCAGGATTGAATCAAACTTTGATGTAAACAGTTTAGGCCAACTTGTATGAGATTTGGGCTGACATTTGTACACATTTAATATTTGTCTACTGAGTTAATTACACATTTAATTGTTTTATACTATGCATGGCATAGAGCCAATCAGAAAATTAGAATGCATTGGAAGCATAAACTATAGATCTTGATCGTTGATCTAGATCTTGCTGCCAGATCAAAAAAGACATAAGATTGCTTCTAACCTTAGAAAATATGAGAAGTGTGTAAGAAATAAATATATAGAGAAGGTTTTTTGTTCATTAGAGATGAACAATAATTCATGATGCAGGAGCATCCTGGGTGTAAGGGCAATCTTGCATCACCCAAAAATATTTATGTTTGCTTTTCAATAAGGGCTATCTTATGCAGAGTTGCTATTTATGGAAACTTGCTATTTTTAGTAAGTTGGTCATACAATCTCAGAATGTTATAATTTCACATGTGGAGGTTCATCTCAGTCTTATCAGCCTACTAGTAAAGTTTCATGGCTAGATCAGGTCTAGTTTTAAAGGTATTAAAGATTTTTGGTATTGGCAGTAGGGTACAAAAATATTGAACTTAGTTTTGAAGGCTTTAGAGGCCACAGATGAGGTCAAAAAATTGGGTGAAGGGCACTTGCATTAGTCAGGCCTATAGAGAATTTCATGGCCTTTCCAGATTGGGGTCATAATAGTCAATCAGGTTGACTGGCGATGACTTATGGTCTTCGGAAGTTGGGTCACCTGAAATGGCAGAAAATAATTTTTCTTCAAAATTTTTGTTCGGGTTTCAAAAGTTATTTTGAGCTGACTATGATGTAATAAATTGTAAAATAAAATAATTCTAAGTTTGGTCAACCCTATGGGATAAATTTTTGGAACCTTCTCAGGCGGTGAAAATTGCCTTTATAAAGAAGGCCCGTAGTGTTGTCTAGGGCAGTTTTGGGTAGATCTAGGTAATAATTCGAGGCTTTGTCCTATAGAATATTGTAAGGGGAATGCCCATGTGGCTTTCCATATTGTAATTTTAAAAGTTTGTAATTCCACATTTGTGGAGATAATAAGAAGCCCATTTTCTATTCTTACAAATTTTTGTTGCTTCTCTATTTTTGTTATATGTTTGTGGTATTAAGGGGAGCACCCTTCATCAGGTGGTATAAGAGCGGTAGTGCCCTTCATCAATGGTATCAGAGTAGGAGTTCCTGAGTGTGTAAATAGATTGCCAACTATGAGGCAGTTTTCACTAGGACCATGGGTTAGGGTTTTTCTGTAAATAGATCACCGACTGTGAGGCAGTTTGCACAAAAATCATGGTTAGGGTTTCAGCGCACATCGTGAAAATGCCTCCATGAAGGGAATGTGGCAGAAGAGTTGGTGTTGTGACACCTAAGGTTAGAGAGCTCCAGAGACAAGTGCAAGCATTGTAAGAAGAGATTCACAGAGGAATAAATCTTAATGTTAGAAATGAAGGTGAGGATGAAGCCAAAGAAGGAAATGATGATCAAGAAGAAGTTGAAGTTTTGAATCCAGAAGAAAAAAGGATTTTCTGAGCCATTTCAAAGATTGGGAAAAGACCTAAGATTGAGGTTCCTACATTTTCAAGGAATCTTAACTCAGAGGATTTGACTGACTGGATCAATGAATGTGAGGAATATTTTGAGTATGAAGATATTGAGGATTATGATCGGGTTAAGTTTGCGAAGGCCAGACTGAAGGGTCATGCATAGATCTGGTGGAAGGAGATCCAATTGGAGTGAATTCGAAGAGGAAAGGATAAAATCACAAGATGGGATTGGATGGTGGATAAGTTGAAGTGACAGTTCATTCCTGTTGATTATGAGCTTGACCTGCTGAAGAAAATGTAAAGTTTGAAGCAAGCAGGAAGATCTGTTCAGGAGTATACAGAGGAGTTCTATCGAATCCTCATCAGAACAGGCCATGCAAAAGATGATAAGAAGAAAGTTGCCCATTACCTTAATGGGTTGAGGCCAAGCATTTAGGAGGAGTTGAATCTAGTTCAAATGAATAATATTGAGGAGGCATACTAGTTTGCCCTGAAAGTAGAAGAAAAGCTGAACAAGAAGTTTTGAGAGAAGACAAAATGGAAGAGGTCATGGTGGAAGATCTAGTGGATGGTCATATGGTGGCTGAATTGAAGATCTAAAAAAAAAGGATGAGGCCAGTAATAGTCAGAATCAACAAGCAAACAATTCCAATCATTTCCAAGATCAGAATAATAGGGATCAGAGAGTAAAAGGAAGAGGAAAAGGATCTAGAAGAGGAGGCTTTCGTGGAACATGTTTTCACTCTGGAGAAGAAGGTCATAGGGCATTTGAATGTCCTCAGCGCCAAGGAAGAATAGACAAGAGAAATGAAGGCCAGGCCAAAGTTGCACATGTAGATGAAGATGCCAGATCGTCATATTCTGAAGATGCTGAAAGAGGAGAAACACTGATTAATAGAAGAATCCTACTAAGTGGTGAGAATGAACCTGAACAAAGGAGGAGCCTGTTTTGTACTAGGTGCAAGTGTGAGGGTAAGTGTTGTGATGTGATTATTGATAGGGGAAGCACTAAAAATCTGGTGTCAAAAGAGATGGTGACAAAGTTGAAGCTCAAGAGATAGAAACACCCACATCCATATCAGATTGCCTGGGTACAGGATGACCACAAGGTCATGATCAATGAACAATGCCTCGTAAAGTTAAAGATTGGCAGATACCATGATGAGGTATTCTGTGATATCATATCTATAGATGTCTGTCATATGTTGTTGGGTAGACCATAGCAGTTTGACAGATGTGATGTACATGATGGTCATGCAAATACCTATTCTGTGATAAAGGATGGAGTGCGACATAAGCTAAAGCCATTGAATGACACAGAAGAAAAGGTATGTGGTAGTGAAAGAATAAATTTTGTTGAAGAAAGTTCCTAGATGTTATGAGGCATGAGCATGTGTGTTTTGCTTCAATTCCAAAAGCTGTTAAGGAGGAAGTAGAAGATGTTCCTATAGAAGTTACAGATTTGTTGAATGAGTTTTAGGATATTATATCCGATAATGTGCCTAATGGATTACCACCAGTCAGGAAGATCAGTCATCAGATGGACTTGATTCCCAGAGCGAGTTTATCAAATAAGGCAGCACACAGAATGACACCTGTAGAAAGTGAGTTGAATAGACAAGTACATGAGCTGTTGCAGAAAGGATTGATCTGTGAGAGTCTAAGTCCCTGTGCTGTACCAGTAGTATTAGCACCAAAGAAGAATAGAGAGTGGAGGATGTGTACAGACTCTAGGGAAATAAACAAGATCATAATCAAGTATAGGTTTTCATTTCCATGAATGAATGATATTATAGACTGTTTGAGTGGAGCTGTGTATTTCTCAAAGATAGATCTGAAGAGTGGATATCATCAGATTCAGATCAGAGAAGGAGATGAATGCAAGACTGCCTTCAAAACAAAGGAAGGATTGTATGAGTGGTTAGTCATGCCTTTTGGGCTAACCAATGCACCGAGAACTTTCATGTGGCTCATGAATGAGGTTCTGAAAGAATTTCTGGGTAAGTTTGTCATTGTTTACCTGGATGATATTTTGATCTTTAGTAAGACATTGGAGGAGCATATGATGCATATTCATATGGTATTTGAGAAGCTGAGAGAAGAGAAATTGTTGATAAATTTGAAGAAGTGCAGTTTTGTGGATTTACTGTATTTGAGATTTGTAGTTTCAGCATAAGGTCTAAAAATGGACCCAGAGATGGTACAAGCTATCCTTGAATGGCCTACTCCAAGGAGTGCTACTAGGGTAAGATCTTTTCATGGTCTAGCTAGCTTTTATAGAAAGTTTATCAAAAATTTTAGCAGTATTTGTGGACCCTTGACTGAAACAATAAGAGGGGATAGAAATGTGTTTAAGTGGACTAATGGGACAGAAAAGAGTTTTCAATTGTTGAAACAAAAAGTTACAGAACAACCTATTTTATCACTCCCAAATTATAATAAGGTGTTTCAAGTAGATTGTGATGCTAGTGGTACTGCAATAGAAGCTGTTATGAGCCAAGAAGGTAAACCTGTTGCTTATTTCAGTGAGAATTTAAATGATGCCAATAGAAAGTATTATGTTTATGATCAAGAATTTTATACTATAGTTTAGGCATTAAAGAAGTGGAGACATTATCTGCTTCCTAAGGAGTTTGTTTTGTATACTGATCATCAAGCTTTGCAATATTTGAATAGTCAAGGAAAGTTGAATCAAAGGCATTTAAAATAGGTTGAATTTTTGTAGAGTTATATATTTGTTTTGAAACACAGGAGTGGAAAGTCTAACAGGGTTACAAATTCCCTTAGCAGAAGGAAAATATTGTTGACAGAGATGCAAATTAAGGTGGTTAGGTTCAATGAACTCAAGAATTTGTATCCAAAGGATCCTAATTTTGGTGAAGCTTGGAAAGCTTGTACAAAACCTGTTACTATAGACAGGATGAAATGGCTGGATTTCATCATCCAAGATGGTATGCTATTCAAAGGGAGTCAGTTGTGCATTCCACAAAGTTCTATGAGGGAGAATCTCATCAAGGAGAAGCATAGTGGAGGATTGGCTAGAAATTTTGGTCGTGATAAAACCCTTGCTTTGGTTAGTGAGAATTATTATTGGCCACAGTTGCAGCAAGATGTGAAGAAGTTTGTACAGAGTTGCAGAGCATGTCAAATGGCGAAAGGAGTGAAGTAGAATAAAGGGTTGTATCAACCATTACCTATACCAAAGAATCCTTGGGACGATATCAGTATGGACTTTGTTCTTGGTTTACCGAGGACTCAGTAGGGACATGATTCAATCTTTGTGGTGGTTGACAGATTTTCAAAGATGGCACATTTCATTCCCTACAAGAAGATGAATGATGTTGTTCATGTAGCAGAATTATTTTTCAGAGAAGTGGTGAGGCTACATGGTTTGCCAAAGACCATAGTTTTAGATCAAGACACTAAGTTTGTTGGATATTTCTAGTGTACGATGTGGAAGAAGTTGAAGATAGATTTGAAGTTTAGTTTGTCACATCATCGACAGACTGATGGACAGACAGAGGTGGTGAATAGGAGTTTGGGGAATTCAATGAGATGTTTGGTTGGAGATAAGCCAATAGGATGGGATTTTATTTTACCACAGGCAGAATTTGTATACAATAATTCTATCAATAGGAGCACTGGTAAATCACCATTCTAGATTGTATATGGAAGTAGTCAAATAAATGCATCTGAAAGGAGAAATAAGTAGTGCTAAAGCTGAGGATTTTACAGAACACTTGAAGAACATCCATGAGGAAGTGAGGAAGCACATTATCAAAATCAATGCACAGTATAAGGCTAAGGTAGATGAGAAAAGGAGACATAAGGAATTTCAGGTTGGGGATTAAGTCATGGTTCACTTACAGAAGGAGCAGTTTCCAGTTGGTACATATAACAAGCTGAAAATGAAGAAGTTTGGACCATGTAAGATACTAAAGAAGCATGATTCAGGAAATGCATATGAGGTAGAATTGCCTAGTGAGCTAAATATTTCACCAGTGTTTAACATTTTAGATTTGACAGAGTATCAAGAAGGAGGTGTTGAAGATGAGATCATAGTGGCACAGTGGAGTATTTCAGCAAGTACTTCAGATTCCAAGGAGATTGAAGACATACTGGACAGTCATGTTGGTAGAAGCACAAGGATCAGGACATATGAATAATATATGGTCAAGTGGAAAGGATGACCTATTGAAGATTCATCATGGCTGACAAGGGAGGATGTTAACTATCTTGGTTTTCCTCTGCACACCTGAGTCGTGATAGGGTCACTTCTCAAATTACCCCAGGTGTCTGATGCAGGAGCATCCTAGGTGTAAGGGCAATCTTACATAACCCAAAAATATTTTTGTTTTCTTTTCAATAAGGGCTATCTTGTGCAGAGTTGCTATTTATGAAAACTTTCTATTTTTAGTAAGTTGGTCATACAATCTCAGTATATTTTGATTTCACATGTGGAGGTTCATCTCAATCTTATCAGCCTGCCAGTAAAGTTTCATCACTAGATCAGGTCTAGTTTTGAAGGTATTAAAGATTTTTTATATTGGCAGCAGGGTACAGAAACTTTGAACTCAGTTTTGAAGGCTTTAGAGGCCCTGGATGAGGTTGAAAATTTGGGTTATGGGCGCTTGCACTAGTCATGCCTGTAGAGCGCTTTGTGGCCTTTCTAAATTGGGGTCATAATAGTCAATCGGGTCAACTGGCGATGACTTATGGTCTTCGAAAGTTGGGTCACCTAAAATGGAAAAAAATTATTTTTCTTCAAAATTTCTGTTCGGGTTTCAAAAGTTATTTTGAGCCAAATATGATGTAATAAATTGTAAAATAAAATAATTCTAAGTTTGGTCGGCCCTATGGGCTAAATTTCTGGAACCTTCTCGGGCGGTGGAAATTGCCTATATTAAGAAGGCCTGTAGTGTTGTCTAGGGCAGTTCTGGGTAGATGTAGGTAATAATTCGAGGCTTTTTCCTACAGAATATTGTAAGGGGAATGCCCATGTGGCTTTGCATATTGTAATTCTGAAAGTTTGTAATTCCACATTTATGGAGATAATAAGAAGCCCATTTTCTATTCTTACAAATTGTTGTTGCTTCTCTATTTCTGTTATGTGTTTGTGGTATTAAGGGGAGCACCCTTCATCAGGTGGTATTAGAGTAGGAGTTTCTGAGTGTGTAAATAGATCGTCCAGTGTGAGGTAGTTTGCACTAGGACCGTAGGTTAAGGTTTTTGTGTAAATAGATCACCGACTGTGAGGCAATTTGCACCAAGACTGTGGTTAGGGTTTTAGCACACATTATGACAATGCCTCCATGAATGGAACATGGTGGAAGAGCTGGTGTTGTGACACCTGAGGTTAGAGAGCTCTAGAGACAAGTGTGAGAATTGTAAGAAGAGATTTGTAGAAGAATGAATCTTAATGTTAGAAGCGAAAGTGAGGATGAAGTCGAAGAAGGAAATGATGATCAAGAAGAAGTTGAAGTTTTGAATCCAGAAGAAGAAAGGCTTTTCTGAGCCATTTCCAAGATTGGAAAAAGACCTAAGATTGAGTTTCCTACATTTTCAGGGAATCTTAACCCAAAGGAGTTGATTGACTAGATCAATGAATGTGAAGAATATTTTGAGTATAAAGATATTGAGGATCCTGATCGGGTCAAGTTTGCGAAGGCCAGACTGAAGGGTCATGCAAAGATCTGGTGGCAAGCAATCCAATTGGAGGGAAATCAAAGGGGAAAGGATAAAATCACAAGATGGGATCAGATGGTGGATAAGTTGAAGTGATAGTTCATTCCTGTTGATTATGAGCTTGACCTACTGAAGAAAATGCAAAGTTTGAAACAAGAAGGAAGATCTGTTCAAGAGTATACAGAGGAGTTCTATCAAATCCTCATAAGAACAGGCCATGTAGAAGTTGATAAGTAGAAATTTGCCCGTTACCTTAATGGGTTGAGGCCAAGTATTTAGGAGGAGTTGAATCTGGTTTGAATGAACAGTATTGAGGAGGCATACTAGTTTGCCCTGAGAGTAGAAGAAAAGTTGAACAAGAAGTTTGAGAGTAGACAAAATGGAAGAGGTCATGGTGGAAGATCTGGTGGATGGTCATATGGTGGATGAAATGAAGATCCAAAAAAGAAGGATGAGGCCAGTAACAGTCATAATCAGAGAGGAAATAATTCCAATAATTTCCAAGATTAGAATAATAGAGATCAGAGAGGAAGAGGAAGAGGACAGGGATATGGAAGAGGAGGCTTCGGTGGAACATGTTTTCACTGTGGAGAAGAAGGTCATAGGGATTTTGAATGTCTTCAATGCCAAGGAAGAACAGACAGGAGAAATGAAGGCCAGGCCAGAGTTGTACATGTAGATGAAGATGCTAGATCATCACATTTTGAATATGCTGAAAGAGGAGAAACATTGATTAACAGAAGAGTCCTGCTGAGTGCTGAGAATGAACTTGAACAAAGGAGGAGCCTATTTTGCACCAGGTGCAAGTGTGAGGGTAAGTGTTGTGATATGATTATTGATAGTGGAAGCACTAAAAATTTAGTGTCAAAAGAGATGGTGAAAAAATTTGAAGCTCAAGAGATAGAAACACCCACATCCATATTGGATTGCCTGGATATAGGATGACCACAAGGTCATGGTCAATGAACAATGCCTCATGAAGTTTAAGATTGGCAGATACCATGATGAGGTACTGTGTGATATCATATCTATGGATGTATGTCATATGTTGTTGGGTAGACCATGGAAGTTTGACAGATGTGATGTACATGATGGTCATGCGAATACCTATTCTGTGATAAAGGATGGAGTGTGACATAAGCTAAAGCCATTGAATGACACAGAAGAAAAGGTATGTGGTAGTGCAAGGATAACTTTTGTTGATGGAAGAAAGTTTCTAGATGGTATGAGGCATGAGCATGTGTATTTTTCTTTAATTCCAAAAGCTGGTAAGGAGGAAGTAGAAGATGTTCCTATAGAAGTTACATATTTATTGAATGAGTCTCAAGATATTATATCCGATAATGTGCCTGTTGGATTACCACCAGTCAGGAAGATCAATCATCAGATGGACTTGATTCCAAGAGCGAGTTTGCCAAATAAGGCAGCACACAGAATGACACTTGTAGAAAGTGAGGAGTTGAATAGACAAGTACATGAGTTGTTGCAAAAAGGATTGATCCATGAGAGTCTAAGTCCCTATGTTGTACCAGCAATATTAGCACCAAAGAAGAGTGGAGAGTGGAGGATGTGTACAGACTCTAGGGCAATAAACAAGATCACAATCAAGTACAGGTTTCCATTGTCATGAATGGATGATATTATGGACTGTTTGAGTGGAGCCGTGTATTTCTCAAAGATAGATCTGAAGAGTGGATATCATCAGATTCAGATCAGAGAAGGAGATGAATGGAAGACTACCTTCAAGACAAAGGAAGGATTGTACAAGTGGTTAGTCATGCCTTTTGGGCTAACCAATGCACCAAGCACTTTCATGTGGCTCATGAACGAGGTTCTGAAAGAATTTCTAGGTAAATTTGTCATTGTTTACCTAGATGATATTTTGATCTTTAGTAAGACATTGGAAGAGCATATGATGCATATTCGTATGGTATTTGAGAAGCTGAGAGAAGAGAAATTGTTGATAAATTTGAAGAAGTGTTGTTTTGTGAAGAAGGAGTTAGTATATTTGGGATTTGTAGTTTTAGCAGAAGGTCTAAAAATGGACCCAGAGAAGGTACAAGCTATCCTTGAATGGCCTACTCCAAGGAGTGCTACTAAGGTAAGATCTTTTCATGGTCTAGCTAGCTTTTATAGAAATTTTATCATAAATTTTAGCAGTATTTTTGGACCCTTGACTGAAACAATGAGAGAGGATAGAAAAGAGTTTAAGTGGAATAATGGGGTAGAAAAGAGTTTTCAATTATTGAAATAAAAAGTTATAGAACAAATTGTTTTAGCACTCCCAAATTTTAATAAGGTGTTTCAAGTAGATTGTGATGCTAGTGGTACTACAATAGGAGCTGTTATGAGCTAAGAAAGTAAACTTGTTGCTTATTTCAGTGAGAAGTTGAATGATGCCAAGAGAAAGTATTCTATTTATGATCAGGAATTTTATGCTATAGTTCAGGCATTAAAGAAGTGGAGACATTATCTACTTCCTAAAGAGTTTTTTTTGTATATTGATCATCAAGCTTTGCAATATTTGAATAGTCAAGGAAAGTTGAATCAAAGAAATTTGAAATGGGTTGAATTTTTGGAGAGTTATACATTTTTTTTGAAACACAGGAGTGGAAAGTCTAACAGGGTTGCAGATGCCCTTAGCAGAAGGAAACTATTGCTAATAGAGATGTAGATTGAGGTGGTTGGGTTTAATGAACTCAAGAATTTGTATCCAAAGGATCCTGATTTTGGTGAAGCTTGGAAAGCTTGTAGAGAACCTGTTACTATAGATAGGACAAAATGGCTAGATTTCATCATCCAAGATGGTATGCTATTCAAAGGGAGTCATTTGTGCATTCCATGAAGTTCTATAAGGGAGAATCTCATCAAGGAGAAGCATAGCAGAGGATTGGCTAGACATTTTGGTCATGATAAAACCCTTACTTTGTTTAGTGAGAATTATTATTGGCCACAGTTGCAGCAAGATGTGAAGAAGTTTGTATAGAGTTGCGGAGTATATTAGATGTCGAAAGGAGTGAAGCAGAATACAGGGTTGTATCAGCCATTACCTATACCAGAGAATCCTTGCGAGGATATCAGTGTGGACTTTGTTCTTGGTTTACCGAGGATTCAACGGGGACATGATTCAATCTTTGTGGTGGTTGACAGATTTTAAAAGATGACACATTTCATTCCCTGCAAGAAGACTAATGATGTTGTTCATGTAGCAGAATTATTTTTTAGAGAAGTGGTGAGGCTACATGGTTTTCCAAAGACCATAGTTTCAGATTAAGACACTAAGTTTGTTGGATATTTTTGGCGTATGTTGTGGAAGAAGTTGAATACAGATTTGAAGTTCAATTCATTACATCATCCATAGACTGATGGACAAACAGAGGTGGTGAATAGGAGTTTGGAGAATTTGCTAAGATGTTTGGTTGGAGATAAGCCAACAGGATGGGATTTGATTTTACCACAGGCAGAATTTGCATACAATAATTCTATCAACAAGAGCACTGGTAAATCACCATTTTAGATTGTATATGGAAGTAGTCCAAGAAATGCATCTAAATTGAGGAAGATAGATAAAGGAGAAATAAGTAGTGTTGAAGCTAAGAATTTTGCAGAACACTTGAAGAAAATCCATGAGGAAGTGAGGAAGCACATTACCAAAATGAATGCATAGTATAAGGCTAAGGTAGATAAGAAAAGGAGACATAAGGAATTTCTTGATGAAGGGTGCTCCCCTTAATGCCACAAACACATAACAGAAATAGAGAAGCAACAATAATTTGCAAGAACAGAAAATGGGTTTCTTATTATCTCCACAAATGTGGAACTACAAACTTTTAGAATTACAATATGCAAAGCCACATGGGCATTCCCCTTACAATATTTTGTAGGACAAAGCCTCGACTTATTACCTAGATCTACCCAGAACTGCCTGAGACAACACTGCGGGCCTTCTTTATATAGGCAATTTCCACCGCCCGAGAAGGTTCTAGAAATTTAGCCCATACGGCCGACCAAACTTAGAATTATTTTATTTTACAATTTATTACATCATAGTCAGCTCAAAATAACTTTTGAAACCCGAATAGAAATTTTGAAGAAAAATTATTTTCTGCCATTTCAGGTGACCCAACTTTCGAAGACCATAAGTCATCGCCAGTTGACCCAATTGACTATTATGACCCCAATCTGAAAAGGCCACAAAGAGCTCTATAGGCTTGACTTATGCAAGCGCCCATCACCCAAATTTTTGACCTCATCTGGGGCCTCTAAAGCCTTCAAAACTGAGTTCAATGTTTTTGTACCCTGCTGCCAATACAAAAAATCTTTAATACCTTCAAAACTAGACCTGATCAAGCCATGAAACTTTACTGACAGGTTGATAAGACTAAGATGAACCTCCACATGTGAAATCAGAACATTTTGAGATCATATGACTAACTTAATTAAAATAGCAAGTTTCCATAAATAGTAGCTCTACACAAGATAGCCCTTACTGAAAAGAAAACAAAAATATTTTTGGGTGATACAAGATTGCCCTTACACCCAGGATGCTCCTGCATCAGACACCCGAGGTAATTTGAGAAGTGACCCTATCACAACTCAGGTGTGCAAAGGAAAACCAACATGGTTAACCTCCTCCCTTGTCAGCCATGATGAATCTCCAATAGGTCATCCTTTCCACTTGACTAGATGTTCTTCATATGTCCTGTTCCTTGTGCTTCTAACAACATGACTGTCCAGTATGTCTTCAATCTCCTTGGTATCTGAACTACTTGCTGGAATACTCCATTGTGCCACTGTGATCTCATCTTCAACACCTCCTTCATGATACTCTGTCAAATCTGAAATGTTAAACAC
>MU225695.1:551143-562606 GCA_018584345.1 Thuja plicata
TACATACATACATACATACATACATATATATATATATATATATATATATATATATATATATATCTGTTGTCAAGTAATATGCTTGGAAATTAATCTTTCAGTTAGTTATGAGTTTATTGGTATTATAGCTTCAACTAGTATTTAAGTTTCTAGTTAGGTTCTAGTTGAGTTAACAACAATAAGAAGGGTGCCTCCCCTAATTTGGGAGGATATATTTATTCTCACATATTGTGCCTAAATAGTTTATTTTGGAAGTAGTGTGCTTACGACTACTTACAAAATATTTAGCCAACAAATTGAAAATTCATATTTATTAAAAAATTTCCCTTTTCTTTTGATTGCAAGGTTCCTATTCTCTTCTATCTAAAAAATGAATCTCACTGGCTCTTAGTATCCTCATTCTGCAAATTCCATGGAACATAGTAAATATATAGTAAGTTGTTGCTCCAGAAGGTAAGTCCTTTTCATCTACTTGTTTTGTTCTTTCCTTCAGTATTGCTACGAATAATAGGATGGACTTTAGGACATCTTTTGTTTGTTGATATTTTATATCATCACCGTAGTCTAATAATATGATACACACATTGATGACGCATCACACATTTTGTTCATGTAAAATCTATCTTTCTTCACTTTGAATAGTTTATAGTTTATTAATGTTTATTTGAATTTTAACAATAGATATCCAAATGAGGCCACTTTTATGCCTAGCAAGTGATTTAATGGGTTTGAACTTTGAACTATTTTTGGACTTAGAATATTGACTTCTTTTATACCTACATTTGAACTTACCATAGGTCCCCTTTACTTCAGAGAGCTTGGATGTTTCTCTTAGAAGTTTTTACCTACCCTATCTCCAATCAATTATTTAGATTGCATCTTAACTTATTAAAAATGTGATTTCATTTCTTAAACTTGATAGATGCATATTGACAGGGTCAAGCTGTAGCAAAAATCAATATTGGTAATGCACTCGACTTAGTTGGTGAATGGTCTAAAGAATTGGAAGCATATCAAGAGGGTTATGAGTAGGTTTATTTTCCAAAATTCTTTATTTATATATGCACGAAAATAATAAACACTTGTCTTTCAGACCTGATGAAAGTACTATGGAAAGGAGGCATTTGTTTTCAAACTAATAAGATATTTGACTTCTTGTCTATTCAACTTCTTAACAGTATGGCCATTCAGGGGAAGGTAATATCCTCATAGTGTACAACACTGTAGAATATGCATTATAGCTACATGCTATGATTTGACAATCTTGAAGAGACAAGGTTTGTTAATAACTTATCTTTTAATTCTTTACATGATTCACTGTACTAATTCAGTTATCAAGATTCATATTTTGGATAGTTTCATGGTGTTGTAGGGAATTGGAACCTGATATTGAATGACTACAAGAAATCATAGCTAAAATAGTAGATGACAAAGGTTATGATGATTTATGGCTGTTTGAAACTAAGAGTGAATCGGATGATGCTAGTAACCTATCAGATGAAAGAATGAATAAACAAAATTCACCAGTTTGTCTTTTCGAGAGAAGAACATATAGTGATCATCTCTTTGGGCATGATACTGACAACACATTAGGTTAAGGAGCCAAGCCTCATGAATTTGATGAGGATGACCTTCCTTTGTCTCAATATTTGCATTCTTGCAAGAAAGGATTTAAGAAGGAAAAAGTTACTAAGGAAATGCAAGGGAAAATAAAATGTTAGAATACAAGTAGTCTTGAAGAAAATAATAAATCTCAAGAGAAAATTGACAATGGTCTTCTTCCAAAGGTTGTTACTAGAGAAAAATTAGTTAGATGCAAACGGTCCAATATAGTTATATTTGATTACGAGTCAAGTGATAATTCTAAAAAGAGCCATGTCAATCTACGTATGGATAACAACAAAGACGCAAAAACTTACATTATAGATCTTAGAAATAACATGTCTGCATATTCTTCTAGAAGGATATCACCAAAGTTACCTTCATACTTTTAGTTTTTATCCTTATGGGAGGTTAATGAATTTTTGTGTTGGATCAAGCTTATAATAAAGATTAACAGGTAAATTTGACATATTAAATTCTTACAGTAGTTTTCAATTTACCAAGCTGTAATGAAATAGTCAACTTTGTTGAGTAGATTCAATTGCAATGTAGTTTGGGGGAGAGTACATATGTCTAAATTTAATGATTTATTCATGAATGTATTACAAGACTTTATTGTCAAATAGTAGTATCTTTGGTAAATTAAGGGGTTATTTAAAATAATTCATCCTTGATAGTTTTGAATATGAACCTGTAAATAGGTTTCCTAGGGAGAATTATTTATCTATGATAATGCAATGGGCACAGTATATAACTACAACAAAATACCAAAGAAATATCAATGCCAACTTTAGTTTTTGTTTTTTCTCTTTTTATGTGCAATTTACATGTACTCATGTTAACGTTTGTCAGAATTTAATATATTATCAAGAATGTCTTGAACTTAGTCTATACTATGTCAATGAATTTTTGTTTTAAGATTTTTCTTAGTAGTTCTATGGGCTTACTATCAATTCTTCTTGTTTATTGTTATTAGAATATAATTATATTTCAATAAGGCCTCTAACTTAGTTTATTATAGGCCAGTGGAATGCACATCTCTCCTCATGTGCTGGGACAGACTTTGGCCAATGCTAATTCTGGAAACAGTAAGCGAGTAAAAAAATTATCAACTTCTGTCCAGAATGGAATTGACTTTTCTACTGTGTTAGATGTATGATTGCACTATGTTCCAATTACACTTCATATTTTATGGAGGTTAGGAATATTTTTTATGCTGTTAAAAAATGCACTTCATACTTTTGCTTTGAATTCTTTAAATACTGAAAGACTTAAATATTATCAAAGGTTGAGAAGGAGTGAACTAAAATCATACAATATGCAGATGCTAATCTTAGTTAGGATTGGTGAAACCATCATTACTGTGGATATAGGGGGACCACATCGGTATGATTTAAAGATAATTGGTTGGATGAAGTTAGAGGTGGTACAACAATATTGTGTATAAGTTTACGATGTTTTGTGAAGAATAGCATATGATGAGAATTTTGTACTGATCATTTCTCATCTCATGGAAGTAAAATGAATTTCATATTTCTCAAGGTAGATGTATGCATGTGTTTTTCAAAATATTGCTGCAAATGGATAGGAAGTTTTTCTTTCAACACTATTTTTTGAAATGGTGGCTTATATATACATATAACTTGCAGATTTGTAGACTATTGCAAGAATATAATATTAATTTTAATAGAAACAATCCAAGTCTCTATGAAAATGGACCCATGACTGAAATAACAATCTATTATATTCTAGTGTGGGATATACAGACCGTAGCCATGGTAAAAAATGTTTTTAGAAATAAGCACATACATGTACAAAAAATCATTTTCAAACAAAAACATCACCAATAAGCCTTAGGTGAAAGTTTTGATGGAAGAATTCTTAAAACGTTGAGATTTATACAAAGATAATGACAAAAAACAAGCATTAACATAACAAGAAAAAGGCTAGAATACATCCAAAAGAATATGTTTTGCTTAAAAATGACCATAGGAACACACACAAGATTCCTCAAAAAGAAAAAATGTCTAGAAAAAAACCCAAAATGACTTCTCTAAAGGGAAAATTTAATCACAAAATCTAAAATGTTACCTGTATCTAGAAGAAAAACTTGATAAAATATGATGCAAAATCTCCTTCAGAAACTAGAACTTGTGAAGAAGCGAATTAAGGAAATGCAATACATATATAGTATTTTTCTTTTTTAACCTAGTGGATTCAATACTTCAATGAACTCCACATTCTAGACTTGGCACGCGACATTGACTCATAGTTATCCATGAATGATGAGGCTCAGCACTTCCTTGCATGCAAGGAAATTTGTAACGATTGCAAAAAGGCTTGAGTCTATAAGATTATCGGGAGTTTTTTTTTTGCAAGGGAGGATAATGTTTATGTGATAAAACATGAAACTCTGAACACAATGTCTGATTCTTATATTTTTGGGATTCTTTTTCTTATAGTGTAAACATTATAATATGTAATGATAGATAAAACATCCGCATTGGGAGTTTACCTTCTATGCATTCACATATAATGTGACAGGATTACTTTTAAAAACTCATGTTACAAAAAAAAATGCAATGACTTTTTAAAGGTCTGCCTAGGAAGCAAATTGGGAGTTAAAATTGTTTATATTATAATTACACATTATAAGAGATAACAATGCAATTTAATATAAATAAAAGGAACTTTAATATTTTAATAATATATTGTTAATATATTATCAAAAACTTAATCAAAACAAAAGAAACAAAAACAAAAACAAAATAAAAATAAACAAAAATGATTAAAAACTTTAAATAAATAAACAAAATTATTTACTTAGGGAAAAATTAGAGTTTTTAGAAGAACCATATTAAATTTTAATATGGTTGTCATAATTTTGTTAAAAAACAAAATTACGACAATAGTTGGCTCTGACTAGGGAACATCTCTTGTCCATCCTTGGAGACGACAAGAGATGTAGAATCCAATTCTCTAAGTGCCTTCTTCCATTCCATTGGGCTATAGAGTCAGGTGACCAAAACGAAAAAACAAAAGACTAAAAAGACACAAAAACTAAAAGACTCAAAGACTTGGACTTTTATGTACAGTAGCACTTGTTTGGAGCTCATTCAAAATAGTGCTTCAAATGTTGTCCACTATAGGGTAGTACAAATGGTGTTCGATCTCGGTATGCTGACATGAAACTTTTTTCTCTAGACATTTGATGAATCATGAAAGGACCATGCCAAAGAGTATCAAAATTCCTGTGCATGCCTTTAGGTTCTCTTCACTTGTCCCAAAGAAATACTTGGTCACCAACTTGAAACTCTCTCTTCTTTTCTTTCTTTTAAAAGAGAACCTTGACTTTCTTTTGATGTTCTATTATGTGATCCACTACTTGGGTACGTTGTTCCTCCAATGCAAACAAGAACAATATTCTCTTATCCATGACATTGTCAAATGTATTATCTTCAATTTCCTTAGCTAATCTTAAAGTGAGAAGCTCCAAAGTGATATGAATTTCAACATTCAACCCATACAACAACTAAAAAGGTGACATGCCAATTGCTCACTTAGGTGTGATTTGATCTACTCATAATGCATCATACAACGGCTTGTGTAAAGATCATTGATTCTCATCCACCAACGTACTGATAATGGTAACCAGGTTCTTATTAGAAGATTCTGCTTGACTATTACCTTCAGGTTAGTAGTCGGATGAGTGCACCAAAGTGATCCCATAATCATAACAAAAATGTGTAATGTCATTTGATGAGAATGTAGCTGCATTATCTATCACAATCTTATGAGCAACGCCAAAGCATGAGATGTTGTTCTCCTTTAAGAAATTGCACACTACCTCAGATGTAGAGCACTTTGTTGGTATTTCCTCCACCCATTTGGTGAAGTAATCCATTGTTGTAAGGAAATATGTGTGCCCCTTACTTGAAGATGTATTGATTACATCGATAAAATCAAGTCCCCGCTACTTAAAAGGTTCCTCAATTACAACCGGCTTCAATGGTAGAGCAAGAATTATTTTCTTTCCCATGAATTGTTGACACAACTCGCATTTACGCACCCAATGGTACGCATCTTGAAACATAATAGGCCTGTAATACCTTTCCCTCAAGATCTTGTGAGTTGTGACTGGTGTGGAAAAATGACCACTGCATGTAAGGTTATGAAAAGACTCAAGTAACCTTACCTGTTGCACTTTATCAACACAGAAAAGAAATGTTCCATCCACACCTTGCTTATACATACTACTATCCCAAAGAATAAAGTTTACAACATTCAACTTTATACTTTGTCTCTCCTTATATGACAAATGTGGATGACACTCACCATAAGTGAGAAAATGAGCAATGTGGGAATACCACTCATCCGTTGTACTAACAAGATGCTTCCTCGGTCATTTTTGCAAGATGAGTGAATTATGATTATTATTTAAATAAATTAGTTAATGTTGCTATTTTTATTGGGATTGTATTTTGGGAATCTTAGTGTTATATCTCATTGCAACTAGGTTGAGAAGTTTTAAATCCTAAGCTCATAAAATAGGGACCCTATGTGTCAGAATATTGTTATTTTAAGGAAATGGTCTTTTTTTATAATTAAAGTGGAAAGAAATATAATAGTTTATCATATTTCAAATGGGCACATAAAGCATAGTCTTTATGTAAGTGAAAAGTGTCTTGGAGATGATAGGGTTCGATTAGTTATGAAGACATTATAAAGGCTTCTTGGATGGAATCAAATTCATTATACTGAATTATTCATTTGATGTTTTGGTTCAAATTGTAGAGACAAGGGTTTAGATTTTACTTGCAAAGCATTGTGTATTCTTTGTTTGATTCAGCACTTTGAGTTGGATTCTTATGCCAATGAATTGTGTGGTTTCAAATTATGCTCATCAGACGCCATTGAAGGAGAGGGAAGAAATTCAATGTTGTTGGTGTTATTTTGATCGTGAAAAGGAAAAAATGGCATCATCTAAGAGTTGCAGCCAGATTTGTATGCATTTGAGACAAGCAACCTTGTGCTCCTATTAATGAGAAGAAAGAGCTTGTAGCCGGGAAAAAGAGAGGTAGGCCTCCAAACTCTGACACTAATATGAAAGCTCCTAAAATGCCTAGGAAAAATCTCCCAAATTGTTCAAGAGCTTCCAAGCTCTAATGGAAACCAACTATTAATTGTCTTAGATGGAAATAAATTATGCATCATGGAATATCATGGGACTAGAGACCCCTGATAGGAAATATGTTATTAAAAGGTTTCTCAGGATGCATATATACATTGATCTACTACTCCTACAAGAAACTTAAGTTGTAGGGTTCTCTTTGGACATAGCATTGAAGTGCATATGGAAGGATGCCAAGTCCTTCTCTACCAATCTCCAAAAGGGAAAGGGGGGAACTACCATCCTTTTAAGCCCCAAATGGAGCATATGTATCTCAGAGTGGGATTTTTCACCCTGCAACGGAGTGGTCTAGATCACAATCAAATATAGTGGTGAGGAATTTGGTATATGCTTTATCTACTCACCTAATGACCATAATGACATAATTGAATTATGGAATTGGATGTACAATCTAAAATAAATCCTATGGATTGTTGTAGGAGATTTTAACATGGTTGAGGGGCCACAAGATAAAGCATGGGGCACCATGTTTGAAGGGAAAGGTAGTGAGAGATTCTACTAGTCCAAAATGACTAATAAGCTTAGGCTTTTTGACCCTTTTGCTAGAAAGAAGTCATAATATTATGGTATTTGGCACTCTTGGTCCAACTACCAAAAGGGTGAGAGGAGGATTTATTGTAGGCTAGATAGATTATATGTAAAAAAAGAGGCCACTGGCTTTAGGAAAGATTCCAAAGGGTGATTTTCAATGTTATTCCCTGCACCTTATCGAATCACCACCCAATTATAGATACCATATTCCAGATTGATAGTCCCCTTCTTGGGAAGAATAAAATGGAAGGATTTGCACTTAATACTTCTCTCCTTGGGGATGAGGAAATAAAAATTGTTATTAATTTTGTCAGATGGTTCAACAATAGTATAGTAAATCATGATATGAAATTGAGAGGTGGGCACAAAATATCAATAGCTGGAAAATTATTTAATGACTAGCTTGCACTTATTTTTCACATGGTTCAATGCATGATGTGAGTTATCATTTGGATTATTTTTTGGTTATTATTGCTCCTAACAATTGATTTCAGATCTAACCCTAGGGTTTTCATAAGTTGAATATACATTGCATATCTTGTTTTCTTGTTTGCTTGTCTTGCTTGACTAAGAGTTCATGGGGATTGCTTGTACGTGCATGGATAAACAACAAAATGCTTGCATTGCTTCATATTTGAGGTATTTTATTGCATCTCTATAACATTTGGATTTTGGAAATAATAATGAACATCCCATGTGTTTAGCTTGAGTTTTTTATTTCTTTCATAGATCACATTTCCAATTGGTGCTCTAAAAATGGACCTAGATTTGCTTTCTTGCATATATGTTTCACATAGTAATTAGGCCCTATGAACACTATTTGTGGTGATCTTGAGAGAGTGGATTCATTTTCTTGTCTTAAATGTGAAGCTCTTCTTGATGATAGATCCCCTTGTAGGTTGGGAAGGATTTGTCGTTACTTCAAACTTGGTTTAGTCTTCAACTTTGATTGGTACTTTCTCTCTTGAGATTGGTGGTCATTGTTGTTGATTTACCTTGGGTGAGGTGATTTCAAATTAGTGGATTGATTAATCTTGTTTTCTATTTTTGGGTGAGGTGAAGAGGCTAGAGGATTATTCTCTTTTCCCTTTTGGGAGAATCAAAAACTTGGAACTCTTGAATCCAAACCAAGTCCCCATGTGGTCCATATTGTGAGTCTTCCTTGTTAGAGAGGGTTAACCATAGTGGAAAATCCCTTTATTGGGTAAACCATGTGGACAAAACCTCAAGAGGTAATAGCAATTTTTTTCATGGTAGCAACAACCACTATATAAATGTACTTGTGGAAGAAATCTCCTCGGGTGTAGTTTCTTGTGGGTTGTCAAATCTCCTCAGCAGCTCCTGATTGATTAAATTCTCGGACTATGTCAAAAAAACGGTAAACCAAGATTGGATTTCACCCACATGAGATTGAAAAAGTTGCAGAGTCAAACCATTACTAATAACCATAGTGCAACCAAATTTTTCTTTTCTAGGATTATGTGCATGATTGGGAAAACATTTTGAGAACATACACAAGTAGAATCTTTGGGGAGTAGAAATAATACAACACTATACATGTTCATGTGCAAGGTTGCTTTGTCCCTTACTCATTATTTGAAGACATTGATTGCTTGAACTCCCTAATTGATGTCTTGTGTGTCTGATTCATGAGAAAAATATGTTAGTGCATCTAGTTGATGAATTAAAATGAATAAAAACTGAGTTCCCGAGTCGAAAAACCAACTTTTTACAACTTGCTCAATTTTTTATCCTTTCATTTCAAATGTCCTTGGTTGATCCGGGTCACATTGGATTACTTACCCCACTGTTAGAAGTTTTTTAAGCTTAGGATTCTTGCATTTTGACCTCTTGGATTAGCAATCTTTGATTTCACAAGTGACCTTGCTTGGAAGCTTGGTGAGCTAGAAATCGTCCTTGTTGAAAAGATAAACCTTTAGGTTCTTTGATAACACACTTGGAGATTTTTGGTAGTCTCTTGTCCATCCCCTTTCATATATTCAATTTTAATCAATATAATTTGGGAAGACCATCCTCCTGATCCATATATGCTAGGGTATTCACCCAAATTTATTGGGCACCTCTGTGGCAGTGTTGGCTTACACCTTTTGCAAATTTTCTATCTTATCAACTCTTTTTGGACAAGTTAATGCCTTTTATAACCTAGTTTGGTACCAACATCTCTTAGGGTCATCCTCTCAGTTAGTACCATTTCTTTCATACCATTTACAACAAGATATCAAGTAAATCAAGGAAAACAACCTCAAGTGGTCTTTAACCAATTACCCTTAGTTCAAACTTGCCAAAGACATAACGATAAAAGAAACTATATTTGATCAATCACCTATGAATATATTAGAAGTGTGGTTTGATTCCAAGAGTCACCTTAGTGAGTTGGGTACCCCCTTAGTATCTTCTCACTCTTCTATGGATATGAGTTACACAATGACTCAGAGAGAGAGAGAGAAGACAGGGATAAACGTCTTGACGACATGTTTGTGAAGTATGGGGATGATATTTAATTTGGTGGTTCCTCTCATAATATTAGACTGGCCTCAACCCTTATTCCAACAAGATATCTAGATGCACACCAAAGGGCTGAGAGAGAGAAAGGTAAAAGACATGCTTATGATGATGAGTTATCACAACATGAAAGCGAAAAAGATGAACGTTATGACACCCATGTCAATACAACTTATACCAACAACTTGTTTAGAAATTAAAGACCAAGTTCACCACTCAAGACCTATTCAGGTTACATGAATGAAAGTATTAAGAGGATTGGGTGTGAAAAGAAAGCCTTCCTAGATGAACAAGCTCATAAGAAAGAACAAATTAGACTCCTAGAATGGGAGAGATAGACTTTGGTAGAAATGGAAAAGAAAGCCTTTCAAGAAGAGAAAGATAGGCTCTAGGCTTAGGAACTTAATGATCCATTCAATAATATGCATGTTAGTGGTGGAAACAATTCTCCTCCATCCACTCCTCCTAGGACTCCACGAAGTAGAAGATATTCAAGATCACAATCACGATCTCCTGTCCCTAGGGGAAGAAGGGCCTCACAAGATGATCATTATAGGAGACAAACCCCTCCTAGTAACTCAAGGCCACCTTCACAACATGCTCATTATGGTTCACAATATGGGGGTAGTAGCTTGAGCTTTGATCGCACCTCCCAAGACTTTATGAAACTACAACAAGAGCTACTTTTCCAACAGTATGTGGAGAAACATTTGGAGAAAAACAAGGATAAGTTCCTAGAGATCCTAATCAACAAGGGTGCTAGAGTTCCTTACAAATTTGATGTGGATAAAAAGATTAAGAAGCAAAGTCCATGCCAAGATGAGAAAATCAACAAAATGCAAAGAACAATGGACAAGATGTTGGCACCTAAGAATTGTTTCTCATTGGACTCATTTTTTCATAATCCTTTTGATAAGAGTGTTGACATGAAAGAATTTCCTAGAAAATTTGAAATTACTCAATATGACAAATATGATGGGAGTGGAGATCCACATGATCATGTGTGCCAGTTTTATACCACAAGTTTTGAGTTCCATCAGGATGACTCTTATCTCATGAGGTTATTCCCATGAAGTCTTAAGGGAAAAGCAATGGAATGGTTTAGTAAGATAACTCCCCCCATTAAGACATTAAAGGAGCTTGTTCAAATATTTTTTCAACACTTTGCATACAATCTTTCATGATCTATCACCTTGTTGGACTTATGAAACTTAAAATAGAGTCAAGGAGAATCCTTTGTTACTTTCTTGCAAAGGTGGAGGCAAAAGTGCTCTTGCTATTCTAGAACTATTCTTGATAATGAAAAGATTGACATCCTTGTTAGTAACTTGGTTCCCAAATTGTGGTATGAAGTTAAGAAAATGGTTTTTGATTCATTTGACACCATGGTTGAGACAACATGTATAATTGAGGATGTTTTGAGAGAACAAGGAATTTTGACAAAACATGGAAGTAACAACAACAATGGTCAAAACAACAACAACTCTACTAAGGATAAAGGGAAGAACCAACACTGGAATAGGAATAAACAAGTGGTTAATGATGGAGTTGTGGATTCCTCCCAACCTAAAGATCAACTTGTGCTTCATTTATCTAGTGATGTTCAAGCTATGAAG
>MU225695.1:591870-607245 GCA_018584345.1 Thuja plicata
CCATCATGTATGATTCTTCTCCTATTCACCTTGTTATTTAGATTGCATCTGAATGGAAAGTACAATTGTATATGGAGCTGTAATTTCTGCTTGAATTCCATTTCATGATTAGTAGTTGCAGTCTAAGTAATTCTATTTGCTGTCTGTATATGATTCTGCTTCTTTTCTCATTAGTAGAATATGCATTCTTAGAATAGATAGGTTTAGTTAGAAGGTAGTCTTTCTGATGATCTATAATCAGTATTCTATTGAATGTTGTAGATTATCTCCTCATTATCCTTGCCTGAATTGTTTGTCTACAAGCAATTTGGTTAAATCACACAAGAGATGACCTGGTGATCAGTATAAAGACAAACTCATTGAATATCATACACAATCAGGGAGTTGTACCTGTCAATTCAGAGGGTGGTGATAGAAGACATACACTGACCCATTTGTTGGTGGACATCCTTTTGTTCTCTCACCTTGGGTGTATAAGAGTCAAAGATTGGAAATCTTAAGAGAGGACAAACTGTTAACCAACACATCTCAAAGGTACTCTTTACCAAAAGCATACAGGATGTTGTTTCCTTGTACAAACAATATTGCTGAGTATGAAACCCTAATCAATGGTATGAAGATTTCCCTTGAGTGGTGAGTAGATGAACTCAATGTTCTTGGAGATTCACAGTTAGTGATCAATCAAGTAAATGATATTTATCAGACCAAGGATGACAAGTTGGTGCCTTATAAATGGTTGGTTGATGACCTCAAAATCTATTTTGTTCACATCACTTTTCAAAAAGTTCCAAGGGTAGATAATAAAGTAGTAGATGCCATGGCTACTCTTGCCTCCATGCTACAGATGCCAGAAAATGATTTTCAACATGAATTCCTAGTGGAGACATTACGCTACCTAGCCTATGACTTCCCTGTATTCCTGGATGATCTATTCTGTCATTGGACACGACTCATCTTGCTACCATCATATCTTTTCCTACCTTCCTGACTAGATTGTTCCAGACACTTATAGCCAGAATGAGAAACATCATTTAATCCATAGTGCTTCATGGTTTGTCATCATAGCTAACGACTTGTATAGACATAGTCTAGATGGTACCCTCCTTAGGTGTTTAGAACCTGATGAGTCCAAATGTGCCTTAATAGAGGTGCATGAAGGCATCTATGGGTCTCACTAACATTGGCCCATAAACTTATTAGAGCTGGTTACTATTTTCCAGATATGGAAAAGGAAGCTACACAGTTTGCTAAGTCTTGCAAACAATGTCAACTACATGGTAATCTAATTCATGCTCTAGCCAAGGAGCTTATTCCCTTCATTACTTTCTAGCCATTTCAACAATGGGCCTTTGACTTGGTGGGTCAGATTTATCCCTCGCCCTCAAATGGACATAAGTTCATAATCACAGCTACAGACTATTTTACCAAGTGGGTGGAGGCAGTCCCTCTCACTGATGCCAATGGAAAATCAGTAGCTATGTTCATTCTCAACTACATCATCTGCAGGCATGGTGTAACCTCAATAATAATCACTGATAATGGGGGACAATTCAAAAACAAGGATTTGATAGAGCTATGCTCTAAGTTCAAAATTAATCAACATTGGTCTTTTGTCTATTATCCTCAGGGTAATGGATAGGTTGAAGCATCCAACAAGGCAATCCTTAAAATCCTGCATCGCACAGTGCACAAATCCGGATGAGATTGGCATCTCTGGATCAATCCAGCTCTCTGGGCATACAAGACAAGCATATGAACACCAACAAGGGATACTCCCTATGTGTTGGTTTATAGAGAAGATGTTGTGTTACCAATTGAGGTTGAGATTCCTTCTCTGCGAGTCTCTTTAAAAGGCCTCGTTACTGATGAAGATAACAGAATATCTCGGCTACTAGAGCTAGAATTACTTGATGAACATTGGCAAGTGGCATTCGATCACCTTGGAGCATACTAGAAAAGGATGTCCAAGAGCTATAACAAGAAGGTTAGACCAAGGGATTTCCAAGAAGGTGACCTCGTTCTGAGGGAGAACCCTAAAAATCGACAACATCGGGTCTAGAAAGGAAAATTTGAACCAAACTGGCTTGGTCTGTATATTGTTACTGTAGTGTTTGGGTCTGGTACCTATCAAATTTCTACTACTAAAGGACAACAACTCAAAGAGGTCATCAGCACTCTTCATCTGAAGCGGTTCTACAGTTGAGACATCTTCAATATGCTCATCTATATAGTAAAGTCCTAAAAAATTCTAAAAATCTGAAAAATTCCTAAAAAAAATGATCATCTTAGTGAAAACCTAGCGATAGGCGCTTTGATGTATCTCCAAAAAAATTATATATTCCAAAAATACAAAAAAATTAAAAATTTGAAAAATACAAAAAAAGAGAAAAGAGAAAAAAGTGTCATTGATGAAAACCTGGTAAACAGGCGTCATGGTAGCAAAAAAAAAAAAAAATTCTGCCAAGAAGGTGAAAATGGTAACAGACGCCTCTTGTTCCACAATGCTATATCTATCACAACACCACTTGGATTTACACATTTTCTTTCCTGCATAGCTGCTTTGATACTTTCCATGCTTTCCTACTTGCATTTGCTTTCCATTTCCCGTCAAGACACCAACTCACATGGATTGAAACTGGTCATACTCTCAGGGCAACCCTCCTGGTCTTGGGGGAATTGTCTTATTACCTTTTGGAATATACTTCGCGACAGTCACCAGTGGTTCTTACTGCATCTTCCTACTATCACTTAGCTTATACTGAGTTCTCCCTCCTTGAGAATTTCTCTCACATCAGTCACCAGTGGTTCTCACTGCGTCTACCTACTGATGTCTAGCTAGTTCTATGATCGCTTCACTTGAGTATTTCTCTTGCGTCAGTCACCAGTGGTTCTCACTGCATCTTCCTACTATCATTGTTCTATTGAGATTGCTCACATCCATTCTAGTTGGAGTTATACTCAGATGCTCTATCTATCGATACTTAGTCTTGACAATTCTTTGCTTTAGTTTGTACATATCTTTCGATCACTTTCATGACACTTTGGTTCCTTTGTGAACCATACTAATTTGGCATTGATTCAGCACCATATGCCTTGGGGCAACCAAATCTAGTTTGTCCTCATAACATATGTCAAGTCAGTCATCATTACTTGGGGGCATTGGCCCGCCATCTGATCACATATTTGGTTTACACTTGAGTCAGTAATCTTGTCACTTCTACAAGACAACTCTCTACTGACACAAACTGGTGTTTTTCAACACCACCATAAATAGTGTTTTTTAACACTATCTTTGGACACATTTGTATTTTTCAACACACATAAGATATCTCAAACGTAAACATCTATCGATAACAATCAAACACAATGCACTCACAAGCACAACAATGTTTTTCAACACCTCATACACATATACATTCACAAACTTTGAAAATGGCTAAGCTATGATTGAATATTTTTTTGTATGTTGTCTATTCTCATGGATTTCATTGATATTTTCTTTGTCTATTGCTTGTTGGTGTAGTTTCGATAATCTGACAACATCAAATAAACAGGGTGTATGTAGTAAGAGCCCCCGCACTAAGGTGGAAAAGCCTTACATCCCTCGATCTTGTTTATTTGTACGCCATGGTGAGGTCGGTACTATCTCCTTGCCTATTATTGTTCTATTTGTTATTGCTTTGGTTGTTATTGCTCTGTTTTTTTACACATGATCGCACTCATGGTTATCTTGGCTTTGAATGCCTCAATACTCGTATACTCTTGCAACATTAACTGGAAATAATGTTTAGGTCATCTTGGCTTTTATGCCCTAGTTCTTACATTCATTTCCTACATTTTATCCAATGAAAAGTCATATTCATATCCTTATGGTTGCATTGTGGCACCAGTAAGGGTTGTATCGACTTTGATGTTCCAAAAAATGCTCAATGATGATGATTTTACGATGGGTCTCACAACCATGTCCTAGAATTTCACTCTCATATTGCATCTAGCATAGGATTACATTTTCATTCTAGACTTGCATTACGGAAGTGATTCGGTGTTCTCTTCATTGAATTCTCTTGGGTTCATACATTGGGGAGTTCTTCTTCACTATCCAGGTTTCATCATGATTGCAAAAGTGTTCGATCCTCGCTCTTGATTTTCACATGTTCTTTTGGTTAACATTCTTCATCCTGCATGAGATGTTAGTACCATACACATTGCATATTCATAACTCATTATCATCTATACATTACATTAGAATTTTCATTTACACATTACATTTACATAAATCATCTACATACATACATCTTTGCATCTAAATCATACATGTGCATTTCATACATCTACATATATTTAAAACATGTTCATACATTTGCATACATTCTAAATCATCTATCCATCTAAGCATATAGGAAACATCTCATAAAAGACAGTATGACACATGTGATGATACCAAAAGATGAGCTCATATATATATATATATATATATATATATATATATATATATATATCCAATGTGTNTTATATATATATATATATATATATATATATATATATATATATATATCCAATGTGTCGATACAAATACAAAGTGGTGCTACTTGAGCACGATCTATCTCAAAAGGGTGATATAAATACATGGATTCCAATGCATCAGATACATCCTATGATCTCATCTCATCTATCCATCAAAAACTAACTCTGGCCTCTCCCTCGTCACCTGCAGTAGGTGGAGGTGGAGGCCTATCTGGTGGAGGTGGTGCCTATGCACCCTTCAACCCTCTAGCATAGGTCAAAAGTCTAGGAACCTATGATGCCTCATCAAGCACCACCCCTATTTACGACGCGTAATAATATACTGCTCGAGCAGTTTGATGTCACACCTCTGCCTGTGCTGCCTATAGCTACTCTCAGAGATCCTGTATCTCTCGATCTCTGTCTAATAGTCGTGCATCTCACATGGCCACCTATATCAACAAATCCCTGACCTGTCGAGCTCTCTCCTGAGACTGTTGCTATGGATCATGTGTTGGATCCTACGTAGGCTGGTCCTCCTACATAAGATCCTCCTATTGCACCTCACCCTATGGGGGTACCTGCTGCTCCTTAGCTATTTTCTCAATAGTCTACCACTGAGACTGTCTCATACTGCCATTGCCGCTAGCCCCAACGTCCATCCCCATATGTCAAGTAGGGATGTCTACCTATACTATCTGGGGATGGGGACCCTATTGTATCCCTGGTTGTGTACTCCACTATGGTGGGGGCATGTGCACCTACTACTATACCACCTATGGCTGTACCACCTATGGTTGTACTACATGCCCTCAGCCTGCCATCCTAACCGAATCCATGAACCTAGGGAATGGATGGGTGATTAAATTCTCCCTATACTCTATGGTCATGCCACCATCTGCCACGTCTCTCAGATAATCGCACTATACTAGGGCCAAGGCTCATATATCAATCATGGTGCGACCCTGGTCTAGCTTCATCAGCCAACCCCTCTGAACCTCATCTATGAATCATGCATATGTTGTGCACTCCTAAGATATGTCCTATGGATGACTGAACTGCTGCCATACCCGCTTCTACGAGAATCTCTGAATCACTGTGATCGCACAACTGATCATCGCACATGAGAAAAAATTATGGTTGAGCTACTCTATTGCATCATCCCAGGCCTCGGTCAGTCTCCATGGCCTCTAGACTACCACTACTAAGTCATCAAGCTGGGCTCGCCACTCATCTATCTTACCCAACACTAGTTGGGTAATCATCCCTCTATATCTACATATATAAGGCTCTAGAGGCTGCCTCATATCCTTACATGTCAGCCTAGTCACAGGAAGATGCTCCCAGGCCCATACCTATAATATGAACACCCCAGCTTCCATACTCTTCGCCTCTCAATAGGTGATCTCATGCATCTCATGATACATGTGGGCTAGGATGCACTGACCCCATCCATAATGTCGGGGCCGTGCTAACATCTGCTGAAGTATCTTGCCCTAGTTACAACCCAGACCGTGCTGTCCATGACCGGGCATCAGGTAACAACCAAGGAAGCAGGCTAAAACCACTGGTAACCTGTGGGTGGGTCCATACTCACTGATAAGATCCTCCCATGGGATAGCTCTCCCCATGACAAGGTCATCATGTAATATCTCCCTCAGTGCTGGTGTCCCAAGTCTAGGTTGTGTCTCGTACTCTACCCTGGCACCATGGAATGGGATCCTGAGAATCTAGTAGATGTCCTCAGGGGTCAGAGTCATCTCACCCTGTGGTAGATAGAACGTGTTCATCTCCAAATGGAAACACTCAATTAGTGCTCCTAGTAATCTGTGATTCACCCAAATCTTGGGTACATCACATAGAGAGGTCAGACCTAGTGTACCCAGATGCGCTGTCTCTACATCATCCAAATGTGATACTAATCTGCTAATCACTGGGTGGTGTGATTGGAAAGCAATGTTTGGGAAGTCAACCTGCAAGACATGCAAACAACAATGCACGATCAGTAATCAGAGATAATCAAAGCATAACAAGATAATAAAGCATTCAAGACATCCTATAGACAGTAACAACGCTGATGCAAATTCTATTGGACGAAATGCAAACTAATTTCATGTTCTAATTGTTAACTTTTTCCCATGCAAAGAAGCAGCTTTTCGTGCGACAAAGTACTCTTTCGGGTGAAGAATTTTTTTGTGTGGCGTGATATTTGACCTTAGCGCAAACTTTTCTGCCTTGTCGCGTGAGAAAACACCCTATGGAAGGGTTTCTCGCGTGAACATGGGTACTCTCCCACACGATCTTTCCCACCGAATGGCGCGAAAGGGAGTTTTGTCGTGCGAGATTTCCCTACGGGCCGTGCGAAGAAACTACTTCTTCGCACAAAAACCCGCGGACCATTTCCTAAAAACATGGAAAAACATGCAAAAATTGACTGAAATTGATGAAATTTACAATGTAGAGAGGTTTATCGACTACTTAATAGAGGTCCATACGCTGCGGGCTGGCTATGCCTCCTAGATCGCTCGAATCAATGCGTGATGTAGGGGACCACCATTTTTGCTCAGAGCTCAATTGGTAAAAGTCAAAAGGTTGAAATGATTTGAAAATGACCTTTTCATCCTTATATAGGTTTTGACCTAAGTTTTTAAAGTGCTCTATTTTGCGTGAAAACTTCACCATTAATTAATTTGACCGCTCTGAATCCATTTTCATGATCGAAATTGAAATCTGACACTTCTATATAGCTCAAAATCGCATTTTAAATTTTTTGGGACCGACATGATTAGACACTTGTGCAGTCAACTTTCTGACGTCGCTTTCTTCTCAGAATCATATCTTATCATCATTTTCTCAAATCTTTGACTTTTTTCCTCAAAAGTCAACTTTGGTAAACTCTAGTCAACCCTAGTCAAACTTGGTCAACCAGACCTCGAAATCCCTTGAAATTGATTCTGAATCTTTGGAATTCTTCCATAACCTATTCTGAGTTCTTCTTGATCTTCGATTCAACATCTATCTGTGATTTTTCTCTCTCCATCATGATTATGGCGTGTCATCTTTCCATTTTTCTCCCAAGGCAGCAAGATGATTACATCATTGAATCTATTTCCAATCAATCTAATCTGATTTTAAAAGTCCTCAATGCTAGGGGCATCTCATTACTTGGGGCATGTTAATTTTTTTGTACCTTACAGTCAAACTGGGTGCTCCCTGACTTTTAATCAATAAGGGCATCTTTGTTCCTTACATCTTGTCATCTATTAGGCATCGGGGCATTCTAACCCGGATCCCTGAGAATCAAGCTTCATTCTAGAGATGATTCTTGAAATCTCAATCTATTAAGTATTTGAATAATCTAATTTAGATTCTTGAGGATCAAGCTTCGTTCTAGAGATGATTCTCGAAAACTCATCTATTGGGAATTGGGGCATTCTAACCCCTACTCCTAAATCAAGCTCTATTCTGGAGATGATTCTGAACCTCTATTTACTATCTTTTGAGATAGGTATCGGGGTAATCTAACCCTGACTCTTGAAGGTTGAGCCTTGTTCTGGGGATAGCCTTGTGAAAGATACCAATCTAACCAATGTCTTGGCAATCTAACCTAGATAGTGGGGGACTAAGCTTCATTCTGGAGATAGTCCTACAAATCTTTATTGATTATCATGTTGGACAGGTATCGGGGCAATCTAACCCTAATTCCTGAAGGTTGAGCCTCATTTTGGGGATAGCCTTGTGAAAGATATCAATGTATTTAGGTATCAGGGCATTCTAACCTAGATCCCTAGGGATCAAGCTTTGTTCTGAAGATGGCACTCGAAAACTCTACTTGACCGACATCTTGGCAACATAACCTAGACTTCAAAGAGTCAAGCTCTGTTCTGGAGATGGTTCTAAAATCTTTGCATCATCAATTTTCAAATCTATTATGCTATGCTTCAAGCATCAAACTATTCTTTGAATCAATGCGCTGCTCGCACATCAATTCAAAGAGGGGAAAAATGTAACACCCCAAAATTGGCATCTTACAACCCTAACCAATTTTGTTGCATTTGTCATTCTTTTGAATCATCAAAGTCCTATTGTACTAGGAAATTATGAGTTTTGTCTGACTCTACTCGACCTGAATGTCAAGTGTAGAAAATCCTAAATCTGCATTAATCATACATTATGTTTAATTCCTAAATATCTATTAGCTAAACAAACCTTATGATTGAATTAATTTAATTAATAAAGTCCTAGCACTTTAATTAAATTAAATTCACCCTCTTTAGCTAAGACACATGAAAAGGGATTAAATAATATTTAATTATTAAATAAATATCTCATTTCAATAATTGAATTTAAATATTCAGATAATTAAGAAAAACCTATTTATGAGGTCATATTTATTTAATTAATTGGATATTCTCTCAAAAATCTTTCTTCTGTTCAGAAATAGAATCTTTGAATTAATTGTGCTTTAAAGAGAAAGAAAACAATTAATATCAAATAAAATAGTTAAAATCAAAGAAAGAAAACAGTTAAAGTAGAGAGAAAACAATTTATTGTTTTCTTTTAAATAAAGCTTTCTATTCTGAACTGGCTTTTCTATCAGTTTTATTTCAAAGAGGAAAGTTTCTATTCTGATCATCTTTGAGTCTATAAAAGAACTCTCATTCCTCATTCAAAACCCCCACTTACTTTCATGCATTGTTAGAATACTGAATTATTGTCACATTTCTTGATCATCTCATATAGAATAATTTCATTTTGCAATATATTACTTTCAATTTCTAGAATAATTGCATTGAAATCATGTCTTAGACTAAGCTTGCATCCTTCAAATCTTAGAATAACTTTACATTGCATTGCATTCATGGAGAAAAATCCTTCGTTCCTAGATTGGTCTATGGTTGTGAGACTCTCGTTCTGAGAGCTATTTTGAAAACCCCATTTGGATAGAAGGCAACAGGTCGAATCATGCAGGCAGACAGGATGAATAATCTCATATTCAGTCTTATGTGTATCTAGTGAAGAAGGACTATGTTGAAGTGTATGGCGAGTTAACAAGGCCAAATTTACCACATACAATGCCTAGTGGACTGGTCGACCAATCAGAGGATGCCACATGGTGCTGAGTAGGCACAAGTGGATCTATGAACCAATCAGAGGGTGACACTTAGCACATTCTGGTGAGATGTGCAAATTTAAGATATATTTTAATTTTAATTCATTTCAACAAATGGGTTAACTAGTGTGCAAGTTTTGAAAGAATCAAGGGTTGACTTAATGGCTTAGGGGAAAGATGCTCACCATCTACCCTTTAAGCCATTAAGCCTAAGCAACAAGTGTCGCAAGTTGGTGCATTCTGAGAAAATAATGAATTAATTTGAAATATTTAATTAAATCCATCACAAAAGGAAAAGGATTAAATGGTGAGCAAGCTAAAAAGATCTAAGGGCTAACTTAATGGCTTAGGGGAAAGATGCTCACGATCTACCCTTTAAGTCATTAAGCCTAGGTGACAAGTGGCATATTTTGGTGAGATGTGAGAAAAAAGGAATATTTAAATTTTAATTTATCTTATTTCAATAGTCTAGCTATTGAAAAGGTAATTAAACTTAAATGCAAATATTTCAGACTTTTAAAAGAAATCTACACGGGAAGGCAAACTTGGACTAAAGTTTCAGAGGGCAAATTTTTTCCAAAGTATAGAGTATTATATGTTGCCGAAAAGGTCTCAGAATGAAGAAGAAGATTTTGTAGATAATTTGAGGGAAAATCAAATCAGATTTTTTCAGTTTCAGTTTGATAAGTTGTAGATATTTTTGGAGACAGACAGGTGTCGGTGACTGGATTATTTTTCCTTTCTCCTATATCTTGTTTTTTCTCCATAGTAATGAGGATGTTGAAATTTTATGTTGTTGAGCAGTATTCAGGCTCTTGACTCTTATTTATTTGTGTTCATGGTCTTGCAATGTACAGTTCTAGATGAATTTCAATGAAGAATGATGGAATCCCTGTTCATAAATCTGTCTGATATCTTTGTGTGCTTGGTGTTAATTCTTGTGTTTTAATCTGTAAGGCATGTTAATGCACTAGTTACAAGGTAGATGTGGTTTTGTTTTTTGAGTTTCTTTCAAGGAGAGATTAAATCTTGAATGTAATTTCTAAGAGTTTAGGATCAACACATAAATTTGATGTCCAGATATTGAAATGAGAAGAATGACTTGTAAGGCATTTCATTCAGATCCTTTGAGTTTGGAGTTGGGGTTTTCTGAGACTGCATATTTGTTTGACTCTGTTGCCCAATAGATAAGGCACTGGTCCTTTGTTGGTTATGCAGTTTCATCATCAAATAATTAAATTCAAACCATTTTCCTTTCCTTTTCAAGAGCATAAATGTATACAAGTTGCATTGAATAGTGCAAATATGTTTGGTGAATCCTTATAGAAGTGAATCTGATAGGTTAGCCTTCTTGATTCTAGAAATCGAAGATGAGAAGGATTTTATCCTTATCACGTTGGCCATTTTCCTAGTTCTTAGAAGATCACGTAGGTGGGATCTTACATAAGATTGGTTGAGTTGAACTCCTATATCTTATAAGTCTAAGAACTATCCACTAATTTTCATGTCTGCATAAAAGGTTTTAGTGAGAAAGTGTTTATGTATGCAGATTTAGTATTTTTTAGGTGCACCCGCCTGAGTGTGTGGAACTCAAAGCAGAAGGAGGATCAAATCCTCACCAATTAGCCTTTTCTTGCCCCTCAATTTGTATGAAGAAGTAGATTCATACGAGTTGGACTAAGATCCCCAATTCTATTTTGCATATTCTCTTTTAGAATTGAAAGATACAAGAAAAAATGCTAACAACACCTAAGATCTGGAAGATGCCACTGAGAACGAACTCTAGGTTAATGGAGAAGATGAAGGAAGATCTTTGATCTGAGATTAAGAATGAGATGACCGGTTTGAGGAATGAGGTCATGGAAGGGATCAGGACTATTGTTGCTGGATTGTGCAGTAATCTTGTATCTGATGATGGTTTTGAGGAAGCTATAGAGGGATTTGGATTTGCAGATGTTGCTATATCTATTGGGAGTGATGGATTTGACTAGTTGGTGAGACCTATAGAAAGGCTTGGTGTTTGTTATAGGTTAGAAGTATTGAATTTCTCAGGTACATTGAACCCAAAAGACCTAATTGATTGGATAGGTGAGTTAAAAGATCACTTTGAGTTAGAAGATATTCAAGACCACTGGAGAGTAAAGGTTGGCACAGAAAAAGTTGAAACATCATGCAACTTTGTGGTGGAAAGAATTGTAGAGGGATAGAGAAGAGGAAGGTGAAATAAAAATCACTCAATGGATGCTGATGGTTGCAAAGTTGAAAGATAAATTCATACCTGAAGACTATGAATTTGAGTTATTCAAGAGGTTGTTGAACCTGAAGTAGGAATTGATTGTGAAAGATTATACTGAATAATTTTACAAAGTAACTGTTAGGTCTGTCACAGAGAGCTTTCCAAAGAGAAGGTGGCTAGGTATGTGAATGGTTTGAGGTTCAATATTCAGGATGAAATGAGTATGTTGAAGATTGGATCTATTAAGGAGGCTTATCAATATGCCCTGAAGGTAGAGGATAAGGTGAATAGGAAATGATAGAATAAATCTAGAGGAAAAGAGAAGCTAGTTATTGGTGGTGATAAGGGAAAGCAAGTGGCTGAAGTAGAAGCTAAACTGGTTACACCTAAGGGAGGTAATGGTGGTAAAGAGTTTAGAGGTACTTTCTTTAAGTGTGGATTGAAAGGACACAAGGATTTTCATTATAAGTAAGATGAGAGTTTCTTGTGTGAGTAAAGAAGGTGGACCATATTCTGGTGTCTCTGACAATGCTCCTAAAAATGGAGAAACTCTTATACTCTGAAGATTAATGGTGAATAAGGGAGGTAGAACCATATCATTGGAAGAATTTACGTAGGACCAGATGTAGGTTGGAGGTAAGTGTTGTGAGGTGATTATAGATGGTGAAAGTACTCATAACTTAGTTTATGAAGAGATGGTACCGAAGCTTGGTTTGAAAAGTCTTAGGCATCCTAGTCCTTATAGGATTGGTTGGTTACATGATGATCATGTGGTGGAAGTAAGGGAAAAATGCATGGTGAATTTTTGCATTGGTTCTTATAGGGATGTTGTATTATGTGACATAGTGGTTATGAGTGTATGTCATGTTTTACTTGGTAGACCTTTGCAGTATAACAAAGAGGTTTTTCATGACTATAAACAAAGTGTAATTACCATTAGAAAGGATGGTAGGAGGTCTAGATTAATTCCTTTGATGTATAAGGAGGAGGTGAATAATATTAGTCTTTATAGAAGATATGAGTTGAGAGAAGACCTAAATGATGAACATAAGTTTGAATCTGATGATGAGTTGGATCTGAATCATTTTCTAGACCTAGTTGATGATAGGAGGAAGGTAGTGCATGTTGTAGATGAGGAGGATTTGTGGATGAAGAATAAGTATGGTCCATTATTGTCCCTTGTTCTTGCAGAGTTTCATGAGTTGTTCTCATGGAAAAAAGATTGGTACCCCAGGTGTTTGATGCAGGACCATCTTGGGCCCTTGGTAATCTTGCATCATGCAAATACAATTGGTGTTCTAGTGAACTATTGTTACCATTTTTTGTGTTTGTTTTGTGTTCTTGGTCACCGGTTGGGTGATTTATTTCTCAGTACAGTTATTTAGATCTTCAAAACATGAAGTCATTATATGGTGTTCATGGGGTCATTAGGAATCTTTTCCTATGATTAGAACTTGTTTTGAGTTACCGTGCTTGAGTTTTGATAGATTCTATGGCTGGATGTAAGGAGTTTTGGTTCCAGGCAGTTGTATGAGATTCTGAGTAGTCAATCCATAGAGATGTTGGCCAGGGGTGTTGAAAAGGTTTTGTTAATTTCTATTCATAGAGTCAAATTCTATGATCATGCTTCTTGAGGTGGTGTGGTTTGTGTGATCCTATTATTTCTCTATCGGTTGTTGTTATTCTTCATGAAACTAGTTCAATGAGTTAACTAGTTGATTGATTGTAGTTGTGGTCAGTGTTTTTGATTGGTGGAGTTAAATGGTGTGATTTCCTAGATGGATCTATGTATGGCCAACTTGATTTGATGGATAGGTCCTTGTGAAAAAATTAAATGTGGAATTTAATTAGGGTTTAGGCTAATTGGGTCTAAAACATTTCTTGGGATGTGTAAACATTTATTGAGGACAACCTATTGGTGGTTGTGTATAAATTTAGGTCTTGCGCTTATTTGGTGAGGGGGATGTCATCAGGAAGAAGTCTCGAGAAGGTATGGGTAGCAAAGAAGCTACTAGAGGATAGCTCTGAGACTTAGGAAGATCTAGGAGTAGGTCTAAGTTGAGTTATTTTTCTTTGTACTTAGTTGTAACTGGGAAGGCCTTACAGCCTGGCACGTGTGAAGAAATTTTAATTAATAAAATTGTTATTTGGATGCAAAACTTATTTTTCTTGATTGTATTTTTTTTTTTCATTGTGTTGACTCTTGCTGCAAGGTTGGACATCTCCTTTGGGGATTCTTTGTGCTTGGCTACATCAGGAAAATATACGCCATAAATGATCAGCCCAACTCAAACATGATTTGTGAAAGGGAGATACATTCTAGAGAATTTTTTAACCTTCTAAGAGGTAGTAGATTGGGCTAAAGCCTCCAGGCAATAAATTTTCTTATTTCTAATTGATTATGAGAAGGCTTGTGAAAGGATTGAATGGAGGTATATCATTATGATGCTTAAAAATCTAGGAATCAATGGGGTTAGGTCCAACTCTTTTGATCTCACCAGATCATTAGGAAAGTTTTCCCCTGGCTCCAACACTCTTTGCAATATTAGTTGACTCATTGTTCTACATTTTAAGGGATGACTCACTCTCTCTAAAGGTCAAGGGCTTTCTACTTCCCAACAACGAGGAATTGTCAAACATTGAATTTGCAAATGATACAACTATCATTGTGGAAATGGTTCAGAAAAACCAATGTAACCTCATGAGGAAATTAGATTTATTTTGTGCATCATTCCTCAGTTTCCAAATATGCCAAAGAATATAAATAGAAATAATAGACCAGAACTTATTTTTTATTAAGACCCAAGAGCTTCCTTAATGTAAGGAAACTCAGGTGCAGAAACAACTTCCTACACTAATCTCTATAGGAAAGTATTGTTCAAATCCTTTTAAATCCTTACAAATCCAGACTTGTTAACTACTTTAACAATGATATTGTAGCCACATACCATGCATATAGAAAATAGAGAATGACACAATGATTTACCTTGGGGAAAACCTTTCGGTAAAAAACCCCAGCACTCCAAAACCTGCACAATGTATTATCTTCAACACAATGGTTACAACACACTTGCAATGCAATTTCTTTTAGGAGATAATTGACACACACAGACAAATCTAGTAGCACTATATTATACTAACAATACACTCTTTTTTGTATCCTTTTTTGTAACCCTAAAAATGCTTATATCATGTGCTTTCCTTTTTAGGGCAACTTCTAAAGATAGCCACATTAGGGTTTTACCATTCTCTAAGAAAATAGGAACCCTAAAACCCGAACCCCACGATTGTGGAAGAGTGTAAAGTACTCAACTTTATCAGTTACCACATGTCTTGCATGTCTTCACCTATCATTGAAATCTCCTCGAAATAGCTCTTACTTGTCATGGGAATCCATCATAACCATTTCAGCCATGATCTCCTTACACACCATTCAAGATGCCAACACATCAAGTGGAGTGACACATCAACATGCCAACTAGACATGTACACTCACACTTAATTACATTATTTGCAAGAAAAT
>MU225695.1:612252-654266 GCA_018584345.1 Thuja plicata
GACACATCAACATGCCAACTAGACATGTACACTCACACTTAATTACATTATTTGTAAGAAAATACATTTTACAAAACAAATAATAAGAATAGGAATTATCCAAGGTTGAGACACCTTATTCCTAACACATAAGTGCATTAATGAAGGATTTGCAGAGGCCATTAAGAAGGAATTGGCTTATGGTTATACCACTATAAAGCCAACAGAAGATGAGTTCAATATCACCTTGAATCAGTTATGTTGCTATTGTGTTGGGAGATTTTCGGTAGTGTGATGGATATTGAGGTGCAGTCATAAGGAGTCACTTATTGATGGAAGCTAAGTCAGTACATTCATGAAATACTATAGGTGAAGTGAAGATACAATCAGTAAGAAGGTAATACTAAAAATTGGCTAAGTTTAGAAGATCGGTAGAAAGTGAGAACATCACTTTGGTGGAAATCATGGTAGAAGTGGAATTATGAGGAGCGGTCACCAATACAAGATCAATATGTTTAGATTGAAATGTGGTTCCAACCATAATTCATTTGGTTGAAGGGGGAGAGCGTTATTGTTTCCATAGACATTAAGACAGGTAAGAATGCTTATGTTCTTGAGTAAAAACTAGTAAATCACATATCAGTGAGTGCTAAAGTATGTACCATCATTTCTAATGATATGTGACATGGAATAAAGGTTATACATTCAATGTTTTGACATCTATGAGAAAGATGCAAACATTTAAGATGGATTTGAGGTGTTGCATTGGAGAATTCAAAATGTGTTTGACTAGTTTGGAGATATAACTTGTAGATCTTATATTGACCTACCATAGTCATGATAAAATGGTGGCAAATTATTTACATGATGTCTCTCATAATCTGTATCAAGAATCTTTTTGTCATCCTACCCACCATTAGGAATCTCTTCTAGCTTAAAATCCACTATCTATTTTATAGTTAGCCTACAATAATCCATCTCTCTGATATCAATCTCCATTCACATATCTATCCAGAGGTCTTCAAGATGATGCACATGCATGAATCACCATCTCATTTTTATCATTTAGGCCTCTCCAATCAAAGAAACTCATGGAGACAAACTTATTAAGAGTAATCTCTTGAAGTTCAAATTCCATGTTCTTAGCTTTAAGTACAGTATCTAGAGAGTAGCCCCCAATTCTTAATTATGACTGGTGTGATTGTATCGCCATGAGTTTTCATGCTAATTCCATAAAAATGATCTTATTTGTGGGATAATGTGGTAAGGTATAGGGTTCAACTTAGAAATAGCTGACTCTAAGATATGTGAAATTAGGAATCTGTAGAAAAAGGCAACCATACTCACAAACTTTATTCCAAGCTTCATCCAATACACACTTCTTGGGAAGCTCTCTGTTGAACAAACACATGTAATAACCAAAGAAAGCATCTTTTACCCTAAGATAATGAGCTTGAGTGGACCTCAAAGTGAGTTGTTCATAATGTTCCCATATAGGAACAAGGGACTTATATCCTATTGTGGAGAGACCAGAAAATTAACTAAAGGCAACATCAATGTATACTAGGTAAGAGTTTATATAAAATGTGGAAGTGGTGGGCACCTTAGATAACTGCTCACACAAGACATCATTAATAATTTCCCCCTAGAATATTTTATGCTTGGATCTAATTATTATGGAGATAAATTTATACATCCAAAGCTCAAAATAATAGGATTCCTTGAGTCCCACAATTATACTGAGCAAAGTAAGGAGATCATTGATCTCCTCCTTAAATTTTGATCTATGCACCTCATTTGGCCATCTTTACAAATTAGGCCTCTTGGTAACTAACCGGTTTTCATTGATGAATTTGATGCAAGACTTACTATTTTTATTCCATCTCTCAAGAGCATTCTCCTTGGATATATTCATAACCACAGGAGTAGGTGGAAGTTTAAAAATCCTTTCAATAGTAACTGGATCAAGACTAATGATGGTATTCCCATCTTGATCTCTAATAGTTCTAGAGGAATAATCAAAATTCTTAGCACATGCCATCATAAACTCTGGCTTTCAGGAAACAACAAGAAAGGTAGCTACTAGATGTATGTAACTCTACTTAATAAGAATCATCTCAAACTTGAATGAAGATTCAACCCTTTCAAGGAATTCTGTCATGTTTAAATGACCAAGCTCTGTGCCTCAGATATCCTCCACATAAGAAGTAACTTGGGAAGGAGAAATTGAGTTTTGATCATTTTCATAGAAATATTTCATCTTCTTCTTCTCTTTGCCCTTGGAAGGAACAATTGCCTTTGACATAGCAAGCATAAATGCAAGAGAGACCGTTTCAGAGAAATTCCAAAAAATGAGTACATCTTCATGCAATGAATCCATAGAAAGTTGCTTTTTGTAAAAAGATATAGATCTGGAAGCTCGCAAGTGGGATATAAAACTGGAAACCTTTGGAGCAGCATGGAGCAATTAATTTTGGGTAATACCAACTTTCAAAATGAAGAACACTAAAAATGAGTTTTTTCTGGAAGCAGTGCATATGCGGACAACAAACTTTGAAATGATTAAATGATGATAGGATTTTTATTTATACTTGGATAACTATTCACTATGAGAGGTGGGGCCTTTGGAAACGTTTGCAACTCGTGGAAAACCATGGAAGAAGCATGAAGGTGGATTTTTATGCCCCATTACAAGTCATTTCTTATAAAAGCATGAATAGTGTGAAAAAGGTGGGGTTTTTGGCCTGCATTACATGCTAAGAAAGACTTAGCCCTTTTTTAAGTGATTCCATATTTAGAATGGGGTTTTTAATCCCAACTGCATATATTGCAAGCATGAAGAACTTGCATGTGCAACTTGGATAAATTTAGACGGAAATAGAAGGATTGAAAACAAAAATAAAAAGCATGTAAATTTGGAAATGAAATGAAAAAGATCTACATTTGCAACATCAAATATATACAAACTTGAAACAAAAAACCTAAAAGATTGAGAACAAAGCTTACCTCTTCCTTGAGAAATGCAAGAAAAACAATTGTCTCAAATCTTGTAGAAAAATCTGAAAGAAATCCAAGGGATTTTTGGATTGAGAAAAAGAATCCAAACATGGTATTATATAGGGAAAACATTTGACAAATTTTTCCAACTGAATTTATGCATTCCTATGAGTCATTAAGAAATGAATGACAAATGTCTTGCATGGAAATTCAAAATGCATAAAAAGAACAACAAGAAGAATGTTTCAAACTTAACAATAAATTCTCATGAGGGATTCAAATGTATATGCAATGCAGTTCAAAAACAATGTCATTAGAAGAAGAATGCAGTTTGTGTTTAAGAAAACATGCATGCAATGACTCATAAAAATGATGCCATACCTTGGAGAATGATTTATTTTGCCAAAATGCATCAAATGATCATTCTTTGACTCGGCCTTGATGCTCTAGATAGGTTATAAATCAAGAATTGTGTATGTTGAGTACGTGATGAAGTCTTGGACGGGTTTCAAATTCCAAACTACAGCTTTAAAACAAACTTTGGAAACATGTAATAGTCATAAAAAATCATCCCTACATATTATAAGGAAACCACAGTTCTATATGATTCCAAGGTATATGCAATCCCTTTAACAATCATCATTTTTGACAAAAAACATTCCCTAGATGGGTTTCTTGAAGGAAATTGCAAGTGTCTAGATGTGTTTCAAGAGCATGTAAATGCTCTAAAATTTTCCACTCTTGGTGTTTAACTTAACACGCAGGTATATGTAGAGTAAAAACATGTTTTTCAAACCTTTTTGCACATGCATTAGGATAAAAAATTGCTACAATGCTTTTACGGATATAAAAAGCAAGCTAAGACGGTTTATAATGGGCTTTTAAAGCCACTTCACATATATTTAAAGAAGCTATAAACATATGCAAACTTATTAAAAAAAACCACCTTCGAGTCTTAATGGATTACAAATGACTGAAAACATATTTTTAAATAACATGTATTTGCAATATGCAATCCTAATAAAAAAACACCACTTAATTGCTTTAGTAGTGCATGTAATTGCAATATGCAATAGAGGTCGAATTCTCCACTTTTAAAAGACCAAATACATGTTAAAATAACATGTAATTGCTTTTAAAAATCCTACCTTCTTTGACTTGGATTTTAAATTGCATTGATGATGGAATTTTTAAATGTGTTTTGCATTGTAATGATATGCAACATCAAATAAAAACCCCACTAATTACTCACTTATCATAATCTTTATATGTAACCTTATATTTTAATGACATAATATGCAGAAAGACTTAAAAAGTCCACCTTTATATATTTAACCATTAAAAACTATAATAAAACCTCTCAAAATGATGTGAGATTTAAAATCCACTTTACATATAAATGATATCCCTACTTTGTGCAATTAGCAATAAAAATCCCACTTTTAAGGGATTTTAACCAAGATGTGCAATTAGGCAGAAAAACCCCACCTGCAATATGCTTAAAACTTTAATAACTTGAGCTAGACAACTCCGATTGACACCTAAGATAGCTGAAAATGAGAGAAACTCAAAAAGATACAGCTCTAAGGAAAAAAACATGACTAAAAACTAAACACAAAACTAAGAAAACCAAAGAAAAGACCTGAAGGTTACAAAAAGTCAAGTGTTTGTCGACAAAGAAGAAAAACTTATTTCCAACAAATAATAAGGTGATAAGCTTGACAACAATCATCAGAAAACAATGTTCTTAAGATAAAAAAAAGTCTAAGTTACATCAAGGGATGATTGATCACCTCAGACAAACCTCATTAAGAATATTAAAACCTTAGAGGAAACACCTACCAATCTACAAGAAAATTGTGTAGGGTTGTCCATGTTGGAATTACTAGAATGATGTACTAAGAGGGGAGGGGTGAGTCAGTACCTCTAAAACTTTTATGTGATTAGCCCATTAACCTTTGTGTCATCAGATTTGTATATTCACCTATCTATCTATTCATATTTCTTTATGTATGTGAAATCATAACATAAGTTATTTACATGTGTAAACATTCAAGAAACATACATGAAAGTAAATAACACATAGCACAAGATATGATATCATAGAAAACTCTTGTTAGGAAGTTAAAACTGCGGTGGGGATGTCACCCACAAAACTTCACTATTTGTAGATAAGAAGGGAGTTGGTTAAGGCTTACAATTTGATCACTTCTGATGATCTACCCTGTTAGGAGTATTAGAGTGGAGACCTATTAGGATCTACTTTTTTTGAAGCTTTAGCAACACTATTAAGTGTGCACTCTGTTAAGAGATTTGTCAAGAACTGTTAAGTCCACCTTCTACTAAAGGATTTCTAATGTGATGCACTTGTTAGAATGCAACTACATTATAAATGTTGATCTGATAGTATATGAAATCTCTAATTGCTCATAACATATCCTATAAAGCTTACAATGTATATGTAATCACCTTGAGTGATTGAATTATACCTTGTCTCTCGTCGTTGGTAGCCTTGTCTGTGTTCTTGAGAACTGATATGATCTGTTTCTAAACTTTGCATGAATTATCTTCTGCTTCTTAGATTCTCTTCATGGCTACTATCCATTTTTAACTCTATTTATTACAAATGATTGAACATCTATATATACTAGTTTCTAGGTCCATTCTTGATTCACGCTTTCAAGTTAACTCTAGATCCAAAGTTTACAACTTGACCTTGATCTTTAGTTAGTTATGTTTTAGATCTATTGGGGTGCTTTAAAATAATTACAATATACTTGCTTGACCCTCAAGTAATGATTTAAAACAAATTAAAACTCTATAAATAGAATTACAATGTTTTATCTGATGTGGAAAGTCATATCCACTTTTTGCGGGTTCTATAATTGACTGTTGGTTTTGATGCTCGAGTTGCTCTGTCAGTTTGTCAGGTTTCTTTCATTCTTTTCTATGTCAGGCTTCTACTATGTTGGTTTTATATTGAAGTGTTCATCAGGTTCCTTGCCTTTTCTTCTCTATCAGCAATTTTCATAAGACTGTACCATCAGTTTAGTGATTTTGGATCCATCGGTGATGTTTCGAAGACTGTTTCATTAGTGATGTCCTTTATGATTTGTCATTGGTTCAACACTTGACAGTGTTCATTGGGAAATTCTATACTTAGCATTTTCACGACAATCATTTTCATCTCGTCGGGTATGCATTGTGATGTCTATGAGGTATGCCTATACCGATGACCTTTATCATGTTTTTCACTTAAGTATACTAATGGAAAAACTTAATGTCATCAATCTCCCCCTTTGACATTAGTATCAAAAATTGATATGTGCAACATAATTAATTTACTAGTATGTACACCTATGTATACTTCATCCTTAGTCATTTCATGACTCCCCCTATGCATATGTCGGTAAGTGTAAGTTTATGTACATATAATTTCCTTCCCTTTTTTTGTTGCCTTTTTCTGATATTTGATATATTGTACATATCTATTTTTACATATATATTCCTGTTGTACATACAACATACATATCCTTTTCCTCCTTTTTTGATAATAAGGGAAAAAGTACTTACAACTTGTCAAAAATGTGGGAGTGTGAGGCTTTGGTTTCCTCCATCATATTCTCCCATTTCTCCTTCAAATTTTCAAGATCCATGTACTCAAGTGATATCCTCACACGCATATCATAGATGTTGTCTACCATAGATATCTCCAGGGTCGAGATCAGATTCCTTGCATCTGTAATGTCTTGTTGTAGAGTAGTGAGGTTTGGCAATATGTGAGCCTGCAGCTCGGTAACCTCATTCCTAAATTGTGTCTATGCATCCCATATGATCATATCTCTTGTCTTAACCTATTTACCTTTGTGATCTTGTCATAATGTAGCTTTATTGCATTTGCATCAGAGGTTAAAATTTGTGCACTTGCAGTCAGATCTGAATCTAGTTGGGACATCTTTTCACTATTCTCTTTTGTGAAATTTTCAAGTGTGCACATTTGTTGAACTAAGGAAATAGCTTCTGTAATCATTGGTTCTAATTGACTTGCTAATTCAGAGAGCTTTACCTTGTTTTCCTCCACTTCTTGGCTGATCTTTTCAACTAGTTTGGGTTGATACTTCTTCTCTGCCCGTTCTTCCATTACCTGCTCTGCATCTACACTTTGAGTGGTGATGGTGTCGGTAAGAACTACAATTTGTTCCATGACTGATATGACATTTGCAACTTTTACCTCAGGAACAAGTTGATGTAGTATATCCCTAGCTTTGTCAAGTGCTTGGGCTTCCCTGTGTGCTTTTCTCATTTTCTCCTGTAGGGATTTTCTTTGACACATCACTCCAAAATTTTGAAGTGTTTCAGTATCTAAATTTGTTACATCCCACTTGGGTATTTAAATCATCTCATCAAGTGTTACAGCCAAGATATCTTTCTTTATTACTTTCTTCTTCTTCTTCTTTGGTTGGGAGATGGATTGGTGAACTACCATTTGTAAATCTTGAGATTGGATTGATTTGGTAGGTGAAGGTTGAGAAGATGAAGCTTCTTTTTGCTTCTATTCAAAGTCCACCTATTGGTTGTGTGAAGATGTCTCTTTAGTGGCCTTGGGTATATCAACAGATTTGTCTTCCTTTTCCTTCATGCTATCATCTTGTTTAACTTCTTCACTCATTTCTTTCTCATCATCCTTTCTCAACATTTCATCCTTGTTAGTATCTTCTCCTTTGTTCTTTTCAATAGACAACTTTTGTTGAGTTTCAGTTGCATCCTTCATCTCTATGTCTATATCATTTTGTGTATCTAATGCATCTTTAGTTTCATCATTACCTATGTCCTTGGGTATGTTATCATCTTTATTAGATGATTTCTCCTAACTTGAATCAATATCGATAGCTTCTATTAAAATTTTATTGTTGGTTGGAGTATTTACCTCTGTAGTATCAGTAAGTGTACCCTATCCATCAGTATCACCATGTGCAATAGTGACATCTTCATCTTTTTATACTTCTTCTATAGGGTCTTTTCCTGTAGTGTCATTAATGATATTATCCAACCATGTTTCATCATTGACATCCTCATTTATGTTACCTTTTATTATCAATTCTTCTTTGGTAACCTTTGCTTCATCATTCAAGTCAACATGAATTGGGCTTGGTGGAATTTGGCTTTCTTCCCCTTGTGTGTTGTCAAGAGTAGTGTCAAGCCATACCTCATCTGCAACTTTAGTATTCTGGTTGTCGGTTACCTCACTCTCTTCTCTATCCAATTCCATTGATGAATAATCTTGTACATCTTTAGTGATGATGTGTTCTTTCTCTAGGCTAGCTTCCTTAGTGGGCTTATTGAGTATTTTGCACCACTTCTTAATGCTTTCCTGATCTATCTCAATTAGCTCCCCTTTAAGAAATTTTTATGCTCTCATTTTGGGTGAGAACTCCTTTTCATATTGCTTTCATCATTTCAGTTATCTCTTCCTTCTTTGATTCAAAAGGCATAAGAGTAACAAGTACTCTTTCTCTTACCTCTTTTTCTTGATGAAGTGCAAATGTCCATTTTGCAGATAATCTTTTTGTTAGCTCCTTGGGTACTTCATATTCTATGAATTGAAGTGGAACATAATGGTGTTTGTACATTTTAGCTATTATAACTTCTTCAATTTTTTTTTGATCCTCTGGATCAAATTTCAACCATTTCCTAATATTAGGATCTGAAATAGATTGTGATTCTTAAATGTTCTTACATATTTCATCAATGGTTTTAGGGATTAAGGATTCTTTTCCTTTTTGTTTTTCTAGGTTAGCTTCATCCATTGCTAATTCATCTAGATCTTCTTTTGTTCTAATCAAATTCCTCCTTTTGTTTTGTTTCTCCTTTGGTGAGACTAGTTTCCTCTTGTAGGTTCTCACTCTCCCTTTCTTCACCGGTGAAGGAGCTGTTTCCTTTACTATTTTTCTTCTTGTCCTTGAAGTAGTTGTTGTCCTTGATTTCTTAGGTGGAGGAGGAGGTGGTGAATCTAACTGTATAGCCTCTGAATCACTCTTTTCTGTATCTTCACCGATGGGTGACTAGCCCTCAGTTTCTTCCTCCTTTCCTTCTATTTCCTCTTCACCTTCTTCAGTAACTGTAAATTTCTTGGTTAAGTTCTTTACCATTTTGTTCTTCTTGTTTATAATTTTCTTGACAACAAGATCTGACTTGATTTTTGGTTTGGCTTCTCCATAAGTGCCAAATCTTGGTTTCTTGTTGTCCAATGGTTCATTCAACGGTGCCTTGATGCATTCTGTAGCTTGTCTTGTTTGGATTTCATAATCTAGTGGTGATAGTCAATATTTTCTAGGTACTACTAGTTTGATATAAGTAAAATCAGTATCTACCATAAAACATATATATCATCTTTTTGTTCTTCTATCAAACTCTCTAGTATCCTTGTTCTTGCTTGCATCTTTTCCTTGAAGCCTTTGAAATATTCATTCATTAAACCATCAAAATTTGTACCTAATGATTCTATGTGCTCACATATCTATATGGTGACTAGTTTTCTTATGTCCCATACTACTTTTCCTATGGAAGGAAAGTATTCTTCAAAGTAAAAGAATATGCACATAATAAGATAACCAAACTTACAAGTGTTTGTCCTTGATGACCTTATGGTGTTCATGTTCTCCTCAAGTTGATTTAACAATATTTCTGCAAGATCCATCTTCTTTCCTTGTTTAATGATCTTGTAGGTTGTGCTCATAGCAGTGCTTGCTATGTTATTCATTTTTCTAGCCTAAAATATTTTATATCCTATCACACATGCACCAAAATTAAGTTCCTCATCGTTGATGGTGTTAAACTTGAGACCTCTGTTGTCTGATTTTGCACCTGTTAACTTTTCCACTTCCTTCATGGATGGGTGCTTGTGATATTTTGGCTTGTCGGTGTGGGATATCTAGTAACTACATGAATAACATCTTTTTTTATTCATTTAGGCTCATCAAGCCACAATGTCTGGTTATGAATTATGCTAAGAACTATCTGTATCCATTCAGTCTTAAAAACCCTAGGAAAATGTAATGCATTTGTCAGACCTTTCACATCTAGATGCTTGTGCTCTTCTTTCAGGTTTCTAGTGTCATCACATAGTGCCTTATAGGACTTATCTAGGTCTATATCTCCTAATTCCAAGATCTTGCAATGTATATAGGACCTTACGTCCTCTACCAGCAAAACCCTAGGTGGGATTCTGAAGAATGCTCTAGAATCATCGGGTTGCAATGCAATTTTTGGGTGTAACTTGTATTTAGGATCAAAAAAAGTACTATTGCTAATAAGATTAATCATTTTCTTCTTATACTCTTTCAATCTTGTTGTTCTTGAAGTAGATGCCATCATATTTTGAAATTTAGGGCTTTCCATATTTTAAACATAGTGCGGTCGGTGATTGTAGGTACTTACTAAATCTCTGTGATCGCTCATGAATCTATTGAGTCATGTTTGAATCTTATTGAGGTCACACTTCAATCTGCTCTTCAATCACTCTACTTATCTCTACTTCATTGCTTAAAAATTGTGGATGCAAAATGAGTTCTTCTGTCATGATTTTATAACTTTTTGTGCCTAAGTTGTCATTAATGAACAACAACTCATTGGTGTACAAAGACTGAGTTCATCAGTTGAGGCATAAATAACATTGTCAATGTAGGCGCAAAGTTTGGAGGTAGCTAGTAGCTTTGGTGATTTCACCGATGATTGTTGGTAAGATGGCGATGACAACCTTTGTCGTCTCAAATATTACCGATGTCTGTCAGTTACACTTAGCAACTTGGATTTTTCGTAATGCCTGATACATTTCGGTAAGTAGTGTCAACTTTACTGTGTGTGTTCACTAATGCTTATTGGTACTCATTTACTGATGGAATTGTTTTTCAATAATATTACAAGTAACAATATAGTGCATCTTCAATAATGCTAATTTTGTCAATATGATCAATGTGTAATGGAACTAATGCATAATATAACTTGTCACAATGTAGTTTCATACTTACTTGTTCAACTTAGTTGGGAATAGTGATACCACCAGATCCATTGGATGGGGTGTCATCATTTGCATTTCTTTCTCTAGCACCTTCAGTGTTTGTAGCTTTTCTCCACATCTTGTTTCTCATCTTCTTGATGTCATCAATGGTGTTTTCATTGGGATAAGTGCTTGTGTCTATCTATCGGTCTTTGCAATCTTTTATCACATGTCCAACCTTATGATAATGTAAAGATGTCATAACTAGATTGGTCCATCCTCTTAGTCTTCTAGTCCATTTTCTCATACAGTTGGCAGCAATATGACCATACATTCCACATGTTGTGTTGTTTACCCATTTTTTATAGTCCCAAACATATGAGTTACCAATTCTTGTCGGTTTATAGCCATTATTAGGTTCTTTTGGTGTCCCTGCTTTCTTTTTCTTTTTCCAGCACTCATGATGTGTATGTCCATTCATTTTTTAGGTAGGATAGTACTTGTCCATGTAGGTTACCTTCTTAGGATTTTTCACCTTGTATCTACATAAATGTGCCTTGTGTCCTTTCTTGTGACGTTTATAACATTTACCAATGAAAGTAGATTGCGATTGAGGAATACCTTTTATTTTGTTTCTGCAAATGTTTGAGGTGTGGCCTAGTTTTCTACAGTGAATGCATGATAGCTTCTTGGTTTTTGGAGTTGCATAAACATTCCTTTGATCTAATTGATTAGATGATTCTCTATTGTTGGTGTACCCTATACTTGTGTAGTTGTTGACTCTTCTTTGTCCATCAAGAAAATCATCCATTCTTTTATTTCTATCTTCAACTTTCTTGATTAATTCATTGTGTTGATTCTAAATTTTGACTTCATGCTTTAGCTTTTCATTTTCTTCTCTTAGCTTGCCGTTGATCTGTATTCTTTCAATTAGTTCAGTATTTAATCTATTTGCCTCTTGACTCATAATAATAATCTGATTGGTAATCTCATGGTGATGATCAGTAAGTCTTTGAATCTCTGATTATTTTTCTTGTAGCTTCTTTTTGATTTTACTCCTATCATCAATAGCCAATTTTCTCTCGGATTCAGCTTTTCTTTAATCATTCATGACATTAATCATTTTTACCATCTGAGTCTCTTGACCGATTTGTAGCATCTTGATTTTCTTTGTTAGATGTAGATTGACTTCTTGTAGACTTGTGATCTCTTCTACTGATGTGTTTGATGCTTTTCTTCTTGTTGATTCAGCTGAGTTGAAGTAATTTGGGAACTCCTCTTCTTGATAATATTTTTCATTAAGCCTAGATGCCATAATCTTTCTTTCATCGAGCAATTTTCTCATGCTTACTCTTGCCTCTTTGTACTGCTCATAGTAAATCTGAATTTGTAACTGCTCATTCTCAATAGTCTTGTCCAGTCTATATTTTTCCATTGTCTTGATCTTTTCTCTTAAGTCTTTAAGCTTTTCAAGAAAGAGACTTAGCTCTGATACCAATTGTTGGAATTACTGGAATGATGTACTCAGAGCAGAGGGGTGAATCAGTACCTCTAAAACTTTTATGTGATTAACCCATTAACCTTTGTGTCATCAGATTTGTATATTCACCTATCTATCTGTTCATCTTTCTTTATGTATGTGAAATCATAACATAATTTCTTTTCATGTGTAAACATTCAAGAAACATACATGAAAGTAAATAATACATAACATAAGATATGATATCACAGAAAACTCCTGTTAGGAAGTAAAAACTATGGTGGGGATGTCACCCACAAAACTTCACTATCTGCAGATAAGAAGGGAGTCTATTAATGTTTACAATTTGATTAGTTCTGATGATCTACCCTAATAGGAGTATTAGAGTGGAGACCTATTAGGATCTACTTCATTTGAACTTTTAGCAACAATGTTAAGTGTGCACTCTGTTAAGAGATTTGTCAAGAACTGTTAAGTTCACCTTCTACTAAAGGATTTCTGACGTGATGTACTTGTTAGAATGAAACTACATTATAAATTTTGATCTGATAGTATATGCAATCTCTAATTTCTGATAACAGATCCTATAAAGCTTACAATGTATATGTAATCACCTTGAGTGATTGAACACTACCTTGTCTCTACTCGTCGGTAGCATTGTCTGTGTTCTTGAGAACTGATATGATCTATTTTTGAAATTTGCATGAATTCTCTTTTGCTTCTTAGATTCTATTCATGGCTACTATCATTTTTCAACTCTATTTATTACAAATGATTGAACATCTATATATACTAGTTTCTAGGTCTATTCTTGATTCACACTTTTCAAGTTAACTCTAGATCCAAGCTTTACAACTTGACCTTGATCTTTAGTTAGTTACATTTTAGATCCATTAGGATGCTTTAAAACAATTATAATATGCTTTCTTGACCCTTAAATAATGATTTAAAACAAATTAAAACTCTATAAATAGAATTACAATGTTTTATCTGACATGGAAAGTCAGATCCACTTTTTGCGGGTTCTGTAACTGACTGTCAGTTCTGATGCTCGGGCTGCTCTGTCAGTTTGTCAGGTTTCTTTCATTCTTTTCTTTGTAGGGATTCTACTCTTCCGATGTCCCTTTATTGAACTGTTCGTTAGGTTCCTTACCTTTTCTTCTTTTTCGGTGATGGTAATAAAACTATACCATCAGTTTAGTGATTTTGGATCCATCAGTGGTGTTTCAAAGACTATTTTGTCGGTGATGTCCTTTATGTTTTTTTGTTGGTTCAACACTTGATAGTGTTCGTCAGGAAATTCTATACTTAGCATTTTCATGACAAGCATTGTCATCTTGTCGAGTATGCAGTGTGTTGTCTCTCAGGTATGCCTATACCGATGTCCTTTATCATGTTTTTCACTTAAGTATACTAATGGAAAAACTTAACGTCATCAGTCCAATTTTGTGAATGTAAAATTGAGGACAACATAAAGAACTCAATAAGCTCACTCTTAAGGGTAAGTTTTGTATTCATGTTATTGGTGAATTATTAGATGAACTAGATGATGCAATTTTCTTTATTAAGTTATATTTATGTTCTCACATCATCAAATTTGTATAACAGAAGATGATATATCTAAACTGCCTTTGGAATACATGAGGGATATTATGAATTCTTTGTAATTCCCTTTGGTCTAACTAACAGTTCATGAAATTTCCAAAGCCTCACGAACTCAGTGTTTTGTCCATTTATTTGCAAATTTGTGTTGGTATTCTTTGATGATTTCCTTATATAAAATAAATCATAAGAACATCTGAAACTTGTAGAGAAGATATTACAAGTATTGGAAGATAATCAACTTTATGCCAAACAATCCAAATGTGTCTTTGGGGTGAAAGTATTAGAAGGCTTGGGAAATGTGTCTTTGGCCCTAAATCATTCTTTTTATTTGGATGTCATATGAATGGGATGGGTCATAGTTAGATTGGAATCATAGAAGGTAGTTTGTATATTTCACATGATATTTATTTTCTACTCTATCATATTTATTTTTGAATCTTTTTTCAAATGATGGGTTCAATAGCTTTGTAAACATTATAAAATAGTGGTATTTTGCATCATATTTATCTTCCATTCACTAGTATTTATTATTTTTTCATGTAATTTCATTGTAAACCTTTCATTTATTATTGTTGCATGCAATCACTTTGCAAAAAATATAGATAGGTTTCATTTTGCATCTAGATGGAAAATTGTGATTTTCAAGTTTACATATTGCTAAAATTGTTGTTAATTGAGTTTTGAGCTTTGATATTCAGTTTCTAATTTCTTTGATGGAGTACAGTTCGATAATTATTATATTCTTTGTTAGGCATTTTTCTTCTGTTAGGAAACTTATTGAGAGTTACATAAGAATTGTAATTCCTTTTAGCTTAGATGCCAGGTCTAAGAAACATTTGGTCCCAAATCATTCCTTTTATTTCCATGTCATATGAATAGGATGGATTGCAGGTAGACTGAAATCATAGGAGGTTTGAATATTTTACTATTACATGATATTTATATTCAACTCTCTGTCTTTCTAGTTTGAACCTTTTTTGAAGTGACAGGAGCAAGTATGCTGGAAAAAATCTTATAGAAAGCAATTGATATTTTATGCCCTTCTCTTCCCCCTTTCAATTTGAATGTTTTACTGTGTACTTGGTAACCAAATATGCATAAATATCATAAATTTTATCTTCCCATGCTTATATAACAGCCATATGATTCTCTTTCACATTTAGATTTAATATTTGATGAAGGAATGATGTGCAAATATGTAGATTATATTACCTGTATGGTAGATATTGATTTAAGTATTGGTAAAAATCTTTTCTCCTCTCTCCCTTATCTCTAATATCAAATGTTTAACTGAATAATTGGTATACACTTGTCCACAAAAAATATCTGCAATTTTCTCAAAAGGTGGATGGACTTGTGGAGCACACAGCTTAGTAGGACTTACTTTGACATCCATGATAAAAATGAAGATAATCATTTTGCACTAAAAAAGGCAAAAAAATATGTGAATATGTCACTGGATAGCTCACACTTTAAAGGAGAATCCACCAAATAGAAACTCCCCATCCTTTATCAAGGAGCTTGTAGATGCATATAATAATATTGTTCTTCTTAAGATTTATTTGGAAGATTACATTGAGGTAGAAAGAGTTTTGCAAGATGGTTTAAGGATTTGTGACAATGAAGAGGTTGCAGATAATGATGATGGGAGGACATGGCTTCATCATAATCTAGGTCAAATTTACATGGAGATAAAAGAGTGGGAAAAGGCAAAGGAACATATTAATATTGATATCCAAATATGTCAAAATATCTCCCATCCTCAAGGGGAGTCCAAGGGTCTCATCAACCTCGGTTTAATTTATTATAAATTGCATAAGTATGATGATGCCCTTTTATGCTATAAAAGATCTCTAAGGATTGCGAGTAAAATGGAGGATGAAGATGCCCTAGTGAAAAGTATTAGATTAAATATTGAAAGCTATGAAGAAGCTCAGAAGATAATGAGTGAACTAGTTCCAAAAGAGACATCTGAAAATCTCACTCGTAATGCTAGCCTAACATTGGACATTGTATCTCCTAGAAAGCTCTGGATTTAACTACACCAATTTCTAAAATAATTAATTGACTTTTCAATAAATGTTGGAGCATGGCCCAAGGTATGTCTGTTGTTTGTCTAATTTTTCACTTCTGATTTATAGGGTGTACAGTGACACACTTTCCAAACTACAGTTTGATGATGTTGCACCAAATATTATGATATATTTGATTGTCCAATTAATTATATTCTATATTTCTCCATTTAATATCAGCATAGATTGATGGTATCTTATTACTTTTGTGTTAGTATCTTGAATATTCCAAAAAGGAAAAAAAATGTAGTAAAAAGGCTAAGGGACATGGAGAAACTAAGTGATGCATTTCTAGATATTGAAGAGGCTTACTATAACTTCCATAAGTTTGATAAGGAAAAAAAATGGCACATGAAAAGTTGGAAGGCCAGAAAGATCCTTCGCAATCTTAAAGTAGGTGTTGCATTTCTCTTGTTTTTAATCTTGATTTATATATGTTCTTTTAGTTTTAATCTTTTTGCCTATGCTACTGTTATCAACTGAAATTGCACCCTTATCAAATTCCTAGAAACTTGACACTTCAAGGTAACATGGAATCACTCCATAAGCTGTGGGTCACTTAAAATCTCTAGTGAATCTTTGGATAAGGTCAGTTCCTAGCTAGTTCTCACACTTAAACTACTGATCTTAAGGAAAGGGAAAAAGAAACTGAAATGGAAAGAAAAATGAAATAAAAGCCTAAGACTTGAAAACTGCATTTAAACAAAGTGGATACCAAACTGAAGGAAGACTGAAATAATTTTAGGTGACACCCTCAACTCAAATGCAGAAAACAAAAGTATCACAGACTATTATGAATTCTCATGCATAAATATTTCATTGACTAGTAAAAACAACACAAGCATTAAGGAGGAAATATAATTTCACACCCTGGTCCTTAGACATTTGGTAACACAACCAACAACCTGCACAAGCAATCACTTATAGAAAAATGTAAAAATATTTGTGATACATAAGTTATAAAGGAAGGTCCTAATAACACTTCACTTAAACCTTATCAATCACATACCATCACATTGAACTGCAATAATGAGTTGGATGAAGGAAAAGAACTCTGCAAATAAGATGAACTTGCAATATATTCTACTTCCAATAAACTAAGTTACAGAAAAACAAAAAGGAAAAGACCCAGATCTGCAAAAAAATACTAAGTATCCTTCCTTCACTAATCAGAACTACTGAGAAAAATGAGTCCAAACTCACTAAGTACATATCAAAACCCTAGGCTCAAAACTAAAAAAATAGCCCCAAAAATAGCTATTCCACTCTCTCCAAAATTAAGCCATGTCATAAAAAATTCCTCTCAGGTCATTAACCACCCCATGACTCATCAAAATAGCCCCAAGAATGTTCCAACTGGTCATAACTGCCTTCCAAATCTTAGGGGAAAGTCAAATTCAACCTTAAGACTTCTCCAACTCCCCTAAAAGAACTCCAACACTACTAGATTGCCTCCAAAAGTCCTATACTCCCTCTAAATGTCTAGAGAGTTCATCCACCCTGCTATTGGTTGAAATCCAAAAATGGACTTATAGATTTCATTCCAAAATTGTAATTTTTCTTTTTTAATAATAATTAGTTGATTTATAAACATCAATTAATTATTACCAATTACAACATTTGCAAAATTTATCTTAAAATAAAATAAAACTAAAAATAACTTTTTTAATAAATATTTTAAATAACATAATAATGCATTACTTGACTTAAGTAATATACTATTATATTACCTAAAATATCTATTAAAAGGAAAAGAGTTATTTTATTTTTAATGGGTGAACAAAACTGATACAAATCTAAAAGCTACTTTTTTTAAAGCATGTTTAAAAATATAACAAAGGCAATAAAGTCCTTGCCCTAAACAAAACAAAAGTCACTTTGCTCTTATCACTTGCACCTCGATGTCTTTGGGAAAAAACACAGTAGCTCTTTGGAGAGGGTTTTGAAACCCTAAGAACATGCCATGGGAAGAGGGAAGAACTGTTTAGCCACCATGAAGGAAAACATTCAGTTGGCTTCATGGAAAATGTGTCTTCCACTACACAAAATGACTTCTCTATTCTTCATGCATTGAGAAAACTCTGAGACTTGTGCGGGTAAGGAATACTTTCATCTGTATGCATCTCCTTAAAAATTTGTGTCTTCCTTTGAAATTGTGACCTCCATTGCACAATGATTCCATGTTGTTTCTTTGACTCCATCTGGGTTCAACTTGAAACATAGCTCCAAAAATGCTTAATGGCTGAGAATGGATGGCCCCCATGTTTTCTTTTAGAAGATGTGCTTACTGTTGTTCTATATTTGCAAACTTCACTGTATCATCTTGCATCATATGCTGGTTTTTCCTCTCTCTCTCTCTCTCTTTTTGTTCTGAACAAGAAAGTTGATACTCCTAAAACTCTATTAAATAGTGGCTTTTCATTTCTGTGTTTACTTTGTGCTTGATTACTCTGTGCTTTTGTCCTGCTAGAGAAACCTTGGTTTTTATGCTTATCTATAGTTACAAGCTTTATTGATATTACATAATGAAAGAAAAAATTGCATTCTTCCTGGCCGCCATGAAAAGTTCTAAAAATGTTTTATCTTACTGGAATTTGTTCTTTCTTTCAATGCAGTAGTTTTTCTAAAAAATAAAATGTGGCCTCATTAACTGATATATTTCTTTAAAAACCTAACTCCATTAAAGAAGAAAATTATTTTTACAATGTTATTTCCTTTAATATCTACTAGCTCTTAAAAAAAATGTGGCCTTTTGTCAATTAGAATCTCTAAAAATTTTCATCTGGGTATATAAAAATCATGGCTCATCTGAGAGAAAACCCTTCTGCTATTACTAGTGTGTAAAAAATAGAGGAAATTACTGAATCTTCTTTCATACTGATCAATGTAAATGTTTCAGTTAGGCTACTATCATATTTAGATGTAGATCCTTTTTGTCTTCAAGAAATACTTTAAGTTTCAACAGCCTATCAATTGCTTCTTTATGTTTGGTGGCTTCATTTGTAAAAACCCATGTAACCATTTCTTTATCACACACAATAGTGTCAATATATAGTAAATGCAGAACATATTGTTTCAGAAAGGAGACATAGAACTTCTTCGCTCTTTCATTGCTCCCTCAGAAAAACTCAAAATTTGTAGAATAGTCACCACAATACCCGGTTCATAGCATGTGCCTGCAGAAATAAATGACTCATTCTGGAAAGTTGAACACCACTTTTCCTTCTCATCTCTAGCTTGTTTGCACTTTCCCTGTTGATGATGTAAACTGTATGAAACCCAACTACCACTTGCTGATTGAATTTCATCTTGTTGTTTCTGTTAAACTGTAAGGTTTCAATTAGAAAAGTATTGTCCTGTAAATAGAATCTCAACCCACCTTCTTTTTCATTATTTGTTTGCATTCAAAATATAATAAAAGGTTCCATGAAATATTCACATGCCCCTTTAATACTATATTTATACTTCTTGCTTGATCTGATATCTGTTAATAAATGATACACTGGGTTTAACCCCTTATGGGAGCCACATATTATGTCCACGTGAGATTGATAATTTTATTGCACAGGAAACAAACTCATTAGAAAAATATTAAATCTGGTGGTTAACTTAGGAATATGAGTGCATGTATGGAGTAGGATGGTGAGTTAGCTTGCTATTGCTTAGATAGTTATATCTAACTCTCTTTTAATCTTACTTGTAGGATCTAGCATGTAGGCAAGACATGATGGGGTAGTGAGACACAAAGAATCTAAAAGATGAGCAACATGGTCAGTCATTCCAGTATCAGACAATGGGTGGCTCCCATGAACCTCCTTTTATTTCACTCTTTTCTGTATTTGCATTCACATTTCAAGTTTAAGTACTTTGATTTATTTATTTTCAAAAGGTTAGTTTCATAGCCTATGTGAAACATATTAATCATTTTGATAAATAAAATTTACATTTTCAAAAAGCTTAAGATGTATCTCAGCTTCATATGATATTGCTTACTTTTCGTCATAAAATGTAAATTTGCATTCATTGAATAAACCAAATGGTTATCATAGGCATCAAGCATGAATTTTCAGATAATCAATCAGTCTTAGCCAGCATGGCTTTACCAATTTGAGCTTGAAATAAATTGGTAATAGTTGCTTTTATAACATTTTTCAAGTAGGATGTTAATTACAAACAAACAAGCTCCCTATACAGTGAAAAAAGTAATAAGCATTTGAAGACTTGGTAAGCGAGAATGTTATTAGTGCAGCTAATCCCATTGGCATTGGCATTGTTTGTTAATCAACTAATGTCTTTGATGAACATGAAGAAGAAGATGAAGATTTAGATAATACATGAGATGATTGAAACTTAGTATTAACTTCCAATTGTTGAAAGTCAAAACAATGATACTTGAAATCAGTGTTATTTTAATATTTTAATGTTGATAATAGATATGATGCTATGATTACAAGTTTATAGTTTTTTTGTTCTTGCTAAGGCAAAAAGAACTAATCTCTACAAGAATAATGGATATGACAATAGACGTTGGCATTTCCACTATTACCAAAGTCTGCACATTACTCTCTTTTTAGAACACAAACTTGTTATGAGATGAATTTGTCAAATGCATTTTTAGTCTGCAATGCAGTTTGACTAACCCTTAAAGAATTAATTTCTACTCTCATCTTTGATATGACCATGACTAGAGGGTCGACATTTCCATTTCCAAAATTTTAAATGATTGTAGGGCATTTAATGAGAGATCTAAGTCATGATGTCGCTGCCTTAGCTAAGTTAAATGAATTGGAGCTTACTCCAAAGGTCTCTTCATTCATAATTATTCAATGTTATAGGGTGATACGACCCCAGGGAAATTTTGTTGTTCCTGTCCTTGGGACATGGGCATTGTTAGGAAATGTTTGTGGAGCTGCCTATTGTTTGGAAGAGTACAAGAAATGTTTTGGGGATGCCTTAAAATGAGAAATATACAATAGGGGATGGTTGGGCATCCTCAGAAAGATTGGGGGATATCTTCCCCACTGTCTATCCCTGGGATAGTCAAGGAACATACTGACATTCCCTTGATGTCCTGTTATGGTCAAGCAGTCAAAAAAGTATAAAGTTAGGAAAAAAAAGAAAGAAACAAAAAGAATAAGAATAGAATAGGAAAAACAAAAAAAAAACATGATTTATCAAATGTTTCATAATGATTTTTCCTGAATGCTATAACCAAACTCCCATGTTTTGTTTGAAGATCAAGTGAGAAACTTTATATTTCCTGAATTCTAGTAAAGTGATTGCTATCTTGTCATGGAAGAGAAAACATGATTTTAATTGAGGTTGTTTCCTGCAGGGATATTTCTCCAACTTGCTTTTGGTGTCTTATTTTCTTCTATGTGTGTTTACAATTTTATTGTATTCTCAAACTTTTCTAGCTTTTTTTCCCTTGCTCTCACATGGTGGCAAGAAACTTTATTCACTATTGAGTTCCCTAAGTTCCAGAGTTCAGAAAGAAAAATCTTTTAAATCCTCTTCTAAATGCCTTGAAAAGTAATATATTAAAACAAACAAAAAATTTAGACAAAGACTCTGATTTGATGTAGTGTTACCACATGAAGATTAGTTGCAATGGCAAGTTTTTAATGTTATTTTCTTTTTATTGTTATTATTTCTAGCCTTTTGCAATTTTTTTGTAATTTTTTTATAGCATATATGCCATAGAAATGAGACTTGGACTCATTACGGACTTGGCAAGGGTGAACCAACTCGAGACTCAGTAAAAACTCAGCAAGACTCGACAAAATGAAAAACCCAAGAAATTTAGAGATTTTTAAGGATTTAAAACTTGTTTTATGCACCTTTTATTAAATAAACCTTGAATAAACAATAACATCATCAAATAGAAGCTAATTTAATCACATACACAAGTATACATTGATCACACAAGTATAAGCACAAATTGTAGCTGAAGAAAACAATGAAGAAAACAACAAATTCAAACATATAAATATAGTCAAATGCATACAAAACTCATGGAATATAAAATATATGACTTCATATGTTCCAAACATATATCAAAATAAAAACTAAAAGTCTATGGCTCAAGGGAGCCTACATCCCTCCTATGAAGGTGTCTAAAGTAGGTGTTGTTGGAGATTTGCTTCTGTGCAAATAATTGATTGTATGTTTGTCATTGATGACAACATATAATATATATTAGTGTTCTATATGCATTTATCACTATAGATGTTATAGAGCTATGTGTGTCATTTCCATGGTGTATACATGTTCTAGATTCTATGTTCATTCACACCGAGTTAGATATGAAGTTTCAGTTGAGTTATCTTAATCGGTTATGACAGTTATAGAGATTGAACACTATCTGAGAAGAGCCGATGTAATTACATTATTTCTTGAGTTGTGCCTATCTTTGGGATATGTGTGTTTGTATTCATGTTTAGTTATGAGTTAAAGATAATTATCTAAAGGTGCCAAACATGTTCTATCAGAATCGTAATGTTGGAGTTAATTTGATAGAGCCCACTTTGTGAAGCATCGCGTCTATTTAGTATAAGTTGAGTGTTTCTAATCAGGTTGTGTGGATGATGTGGCCAACTAAAGAAGTATTGAAGGGACTCCTAGATCTGAGAAAGATCACATCCTTTAGAGAAGATACTTATAGTAGTTAATTTGATGAACACCAAGTGTGAATGAGAAGGAAAAATATAGAACAAGTGTAGGATAGAATGTTTGTTGTTTTGGGATAGTAGAGACATTTCATTCATCAAGAAAATATCTATGTGAAGAAGAAGTGGAAGTATACAACACACTGGAACTAATCAAGATAGCAGGTCTACTCTAACAGTTCATCTATCAGATATAGTGTATATCTATTCTACTGAAGGTTGTAGCCTTCATCATTTTAGCAATGAGCTTTTGGATAGTGAGTCGTCACCCCTAACAAGGTTAATTGTAAAAGACTCCTAACAGGGTCTGACCTTTAACCAAGTCTTTGTACTTATTGCATTGTAAAGAACAACTCCTAACAGTTTTGCAAGATCTCTTAACAGGGATAATTATATTGAAGTACAGATCTTTGTGGGTGCTAATTCCCACCGGGGTTTTTACCTATTTGGTTTCCCCGTAACCAAATTTGTTGTGTTCTCTATTGTGTTATATGAATGTGCATTTACTTTATGTTAATTGTATCTAAGCAAAGAAAAGAATTAAAATAGTAGATAACTGATTCACCCTCCCCCCTCTCAGTTATCCTTTGGGACTATTCTAACAATTGGTATCAGAGCCAAGTTCCTTGGAGAGAAAGCCTAACATCTTAAGGTAGATCAGATGGCATACTTCAGGAAAGAGAGTCCTAAGTTTGATGGAGAAAACTATCTTGATTAGAATAAAAAAATGATAACACATCTTCAGTGTGTTGGATTTGAGATCTATGAGATTTCTACTCAAGAAATTGAAGTTCCCACCTTGAAAGACCTTGCAGAAGATGACTCTATAGTCAAACAAAAGGAAGTATTCACTAACATTGCAATCGCCGGAGAAGCCCTAAACAGTGCCCTATCTGACAGTGAATTTTCTGAGATCAAGAAGATAGATAAAGTATACTCTATTTGGAAATACTTAGAAGACATATTTGAAGGAGACATCCAAGCAAAGAATGCACATAGAAAGACATGGAATAAAAGGTACAACAACTTAGAGATGCTACCTGAAGAAAACATCAGAGCCTACAATAAAAAAACTAATGAAGCAGTTTCAGGTATCAAGAACAATGGTGTAGAAATTTTTTCAGAGGAAGACATAATGGACAAACTAATGACCACACTAATAGTAGACTATGAGAGAAAGATCAATATTTTAGATGAGACTATGCAATTTTCAAAAGACTTCAAGAGAGAGACTTTGATCAGCAAAATATCTGCATTTGAGATATCAAGATTGAAGATTGAACCCAAAAGTGGGACAACTTTCAAAGCCTTGATCCACTATAAGAAATCCATAAACAACTCTATCAATAATGAAGAAGTGGATACAGAACTAAAATAAATCATTGCTATGATTGCCAAGAAATAAAGGAAAGGTAAAGGGAAATATGAAGGACAGCTACCATTCAAATGTTTTTCATGCAACAAAGTTGGTCACTTTGCATCCAAGTGTCCTACAAGAGTCAGGAAGTTCAGATCAAATTACAAGCCCAAGTACACTAAGGAATGTTATCATGCTGAAGACAGTGTAACTGATGATGATTCAAGAGAAGATAAAATTGGTTTTTTTTGTATTAAAGACATTGAAAAGATGCTTGAATAAATGGACAAATAAGATGAAGAAAAATAACAAGAATTAGCATTAGTTTCAAAAGTTGACATCAGAACTGACTGGATCATTGATAGCGGATGTTCACATCACATGACAAGAGACAAAGATAGATTTGTGCATTTGGACAAATACAAAGGTGACATGGTTAGATTTGGATATAACACTCCCAAACCTATCATAGGCAGAGGTTCTATCACCTTAGATAGAAAGAACAAGATAGATGGTGTTCTTTATGTTGATGGTTTACATCATAACTTACTAAGTGTTGGACAGTTGCTTGATAAAGGATATCAGTTGGAATTCAAAAACAACTAGTGCATCATTAAAAAAAAAGAAGGAGACATGATTGTATCAGGCTCAAAGACCAAAGGTAATGTTTTTCAGCTCAATTCAGAAGTAAGTTGTTTTGTTGCAAAAATAGATGACAGTTGGCTATGGCACAAGAGACTGTCATATCAACTTTAATAATATAGTCAAGATAAGTAATGTAAAGGTAGTAAGAGACCTTACAAGTATTGTAAGACCAGTTAACACCATGTGTAGTTAATGTGTGATGGGGAAGCATGTGAGGACCTCATTCAGGAGAAAATAAAACTCTACAGAAAATAAATTAGATCTGATACATATAGACCTATGTGGACCTACTCAAACAAGATCTTACTATAGAGAAAGGTATTTCATTTTGTTTGATCTAGTGCATATTTTTAGTGAAAATTGAAGTGTCTCATTTCTCTCTAGAATTTGCACCATCAGAAAGATCTCGGCGTCCTGATTCCAACACAACTTGAACGGACAAAAATAGAGTCTGGATGTAGAAGTTACGCTCGATCAAAGTTCTGGTCAAACAGGTAGACCAGAGGGCTAGATAAGAGGTGAAATTAGACCATCTCAAAAGTGGTCAACAATGGATTTCAAATCAAATATCTTGTGGCCATGATTCCAACGTCGTTTGTTTCATTGAAAACAGAGACTGGTTGTAAGAGTTATGACTAGTCAAAGATACCCAGGAAAAGGGTTGACCGTGTGACATCAGCATGATGTCAGCATGCACAGTCAGCAGTGACGTGGAAAAAATGTTGACATGGCATCTTGTTAAGGTGACACATGGAAATTCAATGAAGACATGGCATTGAAGGTGGACCAATTGGTAGAAGACACAATGTCATAGTTGAGCGAACAATTTTGTGCCACGTGGCACCTCCTCCTTCAAACGTCAGTTTTGGTGACCATTTTGGTTTTGGAAAAATATTGTTAAGGGGTTCGAACAATGAACCTATTGATACCTATTTTCCCTCCTTTCCATTGAGCCACGCGAGTACCATGGGATTTGAAGAGCACTAATTGAATTTTATTACCTATTATAAAATGATAAATCCACATAAATGTGGGTTGTGAGATTTGAACCTCCAACCTTGCAATACAGAAAATCCCTCTCAACCACTGGGCTATGAGCTTATTTCGAGATTTCTTTTGGCATATTTAGTTTTGTTATATGTTGATGGCGATCAAACAAAGGTGATAACCATTAAGGAGTTGGTGAAATTTATGGACCAAACAAATATTAATAACTCTGATTATTTCAAATATTTTTAAGGACTTAATTTGTTATGAGGGCCTAATTTAGGGGATTTTTAAAATTATGTGGTCAAAGGGAAAGATTTTCAAATATTTACAAATCTTATGGTTAGAACCATAATAAGTAAATATAATAGTATAAAAGGAGGGACTTATTTCTTTTGTAAGGGAGAGGAAAAATTTCAAATCCAGGTGGTGAAATTTTGAATCAAAGGAATAGGGAGATTTTTGGAGCCATTTTCATACTTCAGAGAATTGTTATGCTGCCAAAGTGCTTGAAGGAATGGTCTTGGTGCATTGTATTTGATTTTTTGGAGATTAATCGGATCGGTCATACTCTATTGGAGCCGACCCGGAGACGTAGTCACGTTTGTGGCAAACTCCGTAATCAAACTCTGTTTGCACCTTCTTATCTTCTTCTCTCTCAATTATGTTTCTCACCTTAAGTTTTGATGCATAATTTCATTTATGATAAATGAGTTAAGTCTTCCGCTAAGTTGTTTTTTTTTATTTAAGCATTCAATTCTGCAAATAGTCTAGATCTGTTTACAGATCATTGTTTGTTGATGATTTCTCAAGGATGATGTGGGTTGCATTCTTAAAAGACAAATCTGAAGCTTTTGAGAAGTTCAAAGTGTTCAAAGCTAAAGTTGAGAATGAATCTGGATTAAAGATAAAATGTCTGAGATTTGATAGAGGAGGAGAATTCACCTCTGACTAGTTTTATGATTACTATGAAGAACATGGAATCAAGAGATAGTTAAGTGCACCTAGAACCCCTCAGTATAATGGGATAGCTAAAAGAAGGAACATAATAATACTTGACCCAACACACACTATCATGATTGAAGGAAAGGTTTCTCATACTTATTGGAGAGATGCGGTCAATACATTAGTCTATACTATCAATAGAATACAATTAAGGCCAGGGGTAGACAAGACACCCTATGAACTTTGGTTTGGTAATGTACCTACTGTAAAATATTTTAGAATCTTTGGAAGCAAGTGCTACATCAAGAGAGATGATATCATTGGCAAGTTTGATGCTAAAAGTGATGAAGGTATTTTTCTTGGTCACTCTACTAAAAGCAAAGCCTATAGATGTTTTAATCTAAGATTAAAGAAGATCATTGAAAGTACTCATGTGAAGATTGATGAGAAGTTTATGATTCAAGAAAGACATTATGACTATGCTCCCATGATTGAAGATGAGCCCAAACCCATCAATAAGGACACAGTTATTGAAGAAATGTTTGACTGTATTGATGTTTCATGTAACGATCCTGAACCAAGTGAAGAAGAATCACAGATTACAGATGAAAGTATCACTCCTAAGAACTCAAGATACACATCCACATACCACTCTAAGGAAGATATCATTGGAGATCAGAGTGCAAAAGTCATGACAAGATCTAGAGAAAAAGGTTCAATTGTTGATGAAGAGGTATGATTGCTTTCATAGATTGAACCCTTAAGTGTTGAAGATGTGTGCAAAGATTCAGATTGGCAAAGTGCCATGCAAGAAGAATTAGATCAAATAATCAAGAATGAAACATGGGAATTGGTCCCTAAACCTCATGACAAGAACGTGATTGAAACAAAGTGGATATTCAGGAACAAAATGAATGAAGAAGTCACAGTGGTAAGGAACGAAGCAAGATTAGTGTGTAAAGGATATGCGTAGAGAGAAGGAATAGACTACACTGATACATTTGCCCCTATGAGCAGACTTAAAGCTATCAATTTGTTTTTGGCCTATGCAATATTCAAGAACTTTAAGGTATACCAAATGGATGTCAAGTCAGCTTTTCTGAACGGTGACTTGAAGGAAGAATTCTACATTGAGTATCCTGAAGGATTCAAACTTTTAGATAAACCAGACATGGTATGCAGATTAAAGAAAGCACTTTATGGACTTAAACAGGCCCCAATAGCATGGTATGAGAGGCTTGATGGTTACTTAACAAAGATAGGATTCAAAAAAGGAGTAGCAGACTGTAATTTATTCATAAGAGAGACAGATGAAGGACTACTACTCGTTGTTATTTTTGTTGATGACATTATCATTGGAGGTAATGACAAACTTAGTGCAAAATTTGCCAAAGAAATGAAAAGTAAATTTGAAATGATCATGATTGGACCTATCAAATACTTTCTTAGATTGAATGTAAAACAAACAGACAAAGGCATATTCATAAATCAGTCTAAGTATGTGAAGGAGATATTGAAGACTTTCAAGATGGAAGATTGCAAACCAGTAAGCACCCCCATGATAACAAGAAGCAAGCTTTCTAAAGATGATGATTCCACAATAGTTGACAAAACCCTATACAAATCTATGATCAGAAAACTTATATATCTTACTCAATCTAGACCTGATATTTCTAATGCAATTGGCATTGTTGGAATATTTGCCAATGAACCCAAGAAAAATCACCTAATGGAAATAAAAAGAATTTTTAGATACTTAAAATGGATTATAGACTATGGTTTATGGTATCCTAACTTAGATAATATACAACTTCATGTGTACACAAATGCAGATTGGGCAGGTTGTGTTGATGATAGAAAGAGTACATCAGGAGGTGCAGTATTTCTTGGAGACAGATTGGTCACTTGGACAAGTAAAAAGAAGAGTTGTATCTCTCAGTCAACAATATAAGTTGAGTATGTTGTAGCAGCATTGAATTGTTCAACAATGGTTTAGATCAAATAAATGATTAAAGACTTTGGTATTTAGATTGATTATCCCATTTTTTCACTATGACAACACTAGTACTATCAATATGTCAAAGAACCCTGTGATGCATGCAAAGACAAAACACATTGAGATCAAATGCCAATTTCTAAGAGATAAAGTTGTAGACAAAGAAGAAAAGTTGGATTATGTGAGCACTAAAGAACAATTAGCAAATATTTTTACAAAACCATTATCAAAAGATACTTTTGAGTATCTCAGGGAGAAGTTGGGAGTAATTCCCTTTCCTGAATCAGATTAGAGCTTGCAGCAAGAACATTAGTCCTTGGTGACTGATGAATGGTTGAATACTCTACTTCTAGAGTAGTACCTATGCTTAATACTGTTTAACACCCTTTGTCATTGATGTCAAAGGGGGAGCATTAGTAAGGGGGAGAATATACTCTAGGGGAGTATACAAAGCAGCAGCAGTGAAGAGGAACTTTTGATGAGGATATTGAGAAGATTGTAAAAACAAGGAAGACACTTCGAGTTGATGATATCATATGTTGCCATCAATGTCAAAGGGGGAGATTGTTGGAGATTTGCTTCTGTGAAAATAATTGATTGTACATTTGTCATTAATGAAAACATATAATATACAACAGTGTTCTATATGCAATTATTAGTAAAAATGTTCTGGAGCTATGCATGTTCATTTCCATGGTGTATACTTGTTCTAGATGCTATGTTCATTCACACCGAGTCAGATATGAATTTTCAGTTGAGTTATGTTAATCAATTATGACAGTTACAGAGATTGAAGACTATCTGAGAAGAGCCGATGTAATTACATTATTTCTTGAGTTGCACCTATCTTTGGGATATGTGTGTTTGTATTCATGTTTAGTAATGAGTTAAAGATAATTATCTAAAGGTGCCAAACATGTTCTATCAGAATCATGAAGTTGGAGTTAATTTGGTGGAGCCAACTTTGTGAAGCGTCGCGTCTATTCAGTATAAGTTGTGTGTTTCTAATCAGGCTGTGTGGGTGATGTGGCCAACTAAAGATGTATTGAAGGGACTCCTAGAGCCAAAGAAGATCACATCCTTTAGAGAAGATAATTATAGTATTTCATTTGATGAACGCCAAATGTGAATGAGAAGGAAAAAGATAGAACAAGTGCAGGACAGAATGTCTGTTGTTTTGGGACAATAGAGACATTTCATTCATCAAGAAAAGATCTATGTGAAGAAGAAGTGGAAGTATACAAAACACTAGAACTAATCAAGACAATAGGCCTACTCTAACAGTTCATCTATTAGATATAGTGTATATCTATTCTACTGAAGGTTGTAGCCTTCATCATTTTAGCAGTGAGCTTTTGGACAGTGAGTCCTCACCCCTAACATAGTTACTTGTAAAAGACTCCTAACAGGGTCTGACCTTTAACCAGGTCTCTGTACTTATTGCATTGTAAATAACAACTCCTAACAGGGTTGCAAGATCTCTTAATATTGATAATTATACTGAAGTACATTTCTTTGTGGGTGCTAATTCCCACCAGGGTTTTTACCTATTTGGTTTCACCGTAACCAAAACTGTTGTGTTCTCTATTGTGTTATCCAAATGTACATTTACTTTATGTTAATTGTATCTAAGAAAAGAAAAGAATTAAAGTAGGTGATACCTGATTCACCCCCCCCCCCTCTCAGTTATCGTTTGGGACTATTCTAACATGTGTTGGATGATTTAACAACCATAGNAAGAAAAGAATTAAAGTAGGTGATACCTGATTCCCCCCCCCCCCCTCTCAGTTATCGTTTGGGACTATTCTAACATGTGTTGGATGATTTAACAACCATAGTCTCTAGCTATGACTTCATGCCATGCTCACCAACATCATTTGCACCTATTTTTTCTCATGCTCTATCCTCCCCCTCTGCCATAGCTACAACCATAGCCTCTCTATCTACTTGTTTAATCCAATCAAGGTTTTCATCACTAAAGACAAGATCCATTGCTTTAGTGAAGTGAGATTCTAGATCGACCTCTTCTAGCATGATTAGGGTGGAGTCATGGTCCAAAACTTGTCTCTGTCTAAGATGGAGGTTGAAATGAAAAAAGACTAGATCATTCGACCTCTTCAAAAACAATATATTGTACCTCTTGGAGTGTATGTACTCAAACATACTCCAATTGCATTGACAACTGGAAGCACAACACGGTTGACTCAAAATGTGAATGACTATCTATTGATGTTAGTTTTATTCCACTACAACATGCAAAACTAAATAGTTGATATCCTGAATGGAATTCCAAATATTCAACTCTCTCTTGAACAAAGACACCTTATATGCTAAAGATTGCAAAGAAAGATCATTAAGGAAACTCATTAAGGTGACTCCAAGGTTCCTTTTAATGATGGATACTCACTTAGTAGTAATGATGTGATATGCTGGTTATCACAAAGGGATTTATGTTATTCATTCAATGGATATCAACTTTACTTTAACTTCTTCCAACCAAAAAAAATGCTAAGGGATAAAGTGTTTAGAAAGTTAATCTAACTCTAATAATGCAAGACAATAATGATGATGAGGTGAGCCTCTAACTAGTCATTGCTTCACCATGTCAACTAAGCATAGGAGGGTGCTATTTTCTAAGTATGTGGGAATGACTTTCACATTGTCAATGCTCATCCAAATATCTAAATGAACATTTGCAATGGAATTTATACACTTGGAATTTAGGCCTAGAATAACCTTTCATTGTTACTTACAATCAACATGTACCAAAAGGTATGGACACTAGCTCCACTATTAATCATCATTTAACAATATCTTCCATCCATCTACTTCTACCCCTACTCAACATGAAATGAAATCTAATCTAAGTGAGGAAGTGAAGAAACCATGAAATACTCCAAAGCAACATAGGTTATCCACCATGAAGACCAACAATGAATTAATAATTACTCCATTAGCATTATGACAACAATTTCTTCAGGTCTCTCTCTACTCTACCCTATATCTAATGAGTTACAAATGAGAGTGGTTTGGCCTTTTATAGTTGTTTAATTACAATTAGTGGCTGAGATCGATTGGAGATCAAGGGCCAATATTTAGCCAACAAATCCATAATTTAATGACCCCTTACAATCATTAAATACCCATCCAATTGCATTTATGGCACCACCATGTGGGCCAATAGAATAATTAAATTTCTTTTATGGGCTAATAAGAAAATAGATTAAGTAGAAGCTTGCAAGAGAAGATACCCATTAAAGGCCCAATGGGAAAATCACATGGCCTTTATTGACCAATCAGATCAGAGTGTAGGTATAAGCTTGTAGAAGAAGTCACTACTTAATGAACCAATAAGATGATACCACTTGTATTTAAACCCAATCCTCCTTAAGACTATTCTTTACTTTATCATTTTTTTCTTTGACATATTCAATGAATTTAGACATGATATGATGAATCTATTCCATTGGGACACTTGGCATGTTCCAATTGGTTAAAGGTGAATGGGCACCACCTCAACATGTTTACCTCAGTCTTGATAAACACCCCTTCATTCTCTTCATAAAATACTTCTACTCTTGGAAATAATCTCATTGTATTTGTTTGAACTCATGCTTGTACTTAAAATCTTAAAGATGTCTTTATCTTAGTCTTGTACTTATTGAAATGATACAAGTGGGGCATGTAGTTGGACTATCCAATTGAACTTGGAAATCCAAGTTTGTATAATTTCTTCTATCCTTGGCTTGTAAACTTGATTCTTTGTTTTCCACAACTTGTTCTTAAATTCCTTTCTTTGGATTCCATTTTGACTTGATCTTCAATTTGTAGCTTGTTGGTGCATGAAGTCTTCATGTTGAAATCCTCACCATAGTCTTTCCATGTTCTTGAATAACCCCATTTTGTACTTCACCTCAAGCCTTTCACCTTGCAAAACATCCTTTTGTCAAATATTTGCATTTCATATTTTTTATACAAAAGGCTATTACTCAAAATCCAAGCTCTTTGTTGGCTAAAAACTTTGTAAGTCCCTATGACCACAACTTATAGAATTATGAATTTAGACAGTAGTGTGTGAAATTTCTTTCTCCTCTCAGAAATAGGAAAGGCTCCCTTCTTACCATAGGTGGCTTCAACAGAAACTAAACTGAATTACAAATAATTCCTATTTCTATGGTAATACTAGTGGCTTAAGGGTGGACGTATGAACAAACCTTAAGACAATAGTTCAATTATAATAATTTGAAAAAAATACAGGAACACAAAGTCTCCTGTACTTACTTCAGAAGATGATTCTGAAAACTAGAATAACCAGGAAAGTACAAAGCCTTTCACTGAATACCCTCTATCTTCATAAAAACACTTATCACTGAAGCCCAAAGTCTTCAGCTTTAATTTATTGCAGCCACTTCTATCTATAATAATCCTTATTTTTGAAGCACAAATTCTTCAAGAACATGAATTAAAGCACTCAAATGATCCACAAAAGATAACTATCAATTGAATAGAGTAAAGATTAACAAACGCAGCTTAAGAATATATTCATTAATTTCCAGATTGACAACACAAAGTTTGCGAATCCTTGTTCCTTCTATTCAATTCCTTAACTTTGCACAATGAAACTCAAAGTTTTCAATACTTAATATTTGTAATGTCCCCATTTTGATGAGAATCATAGTTTGTTTGGATTAGCCTATCATTGGCCCTCGTGGACTAAGTCAAATGGTTAGAGGGCTACCAGTTGGCAAAATAGGAGGTTCTTTCCCTTTCGGAGTACAAAAGTGTTCAAGATTTTCTCCTCGTTTGGTTCATTTGGTACACTTACTATTTATAGTAAGTCATCTAGCTGACATTTCTATATTTAGCAAGGCACCTGGATCGACATCACTTGCAGTGATGACATTTGGTACCTTTGTTGATTAGGTATTCAAGGATTTACTAATTATAGTAAATTGAAGGTTGATAGACATGGACCCTTACTATTTTTAGTAAGGCATCCTAGTTTGCAGTGGACTATCTCTTGATTCTGACATAATTGAGAAATGACGAGTATCTTTGGAGTTGTGACATTTAAATTATTAATAAAGTAATACTTTATTAACAATTAATTAAAAGTGCACATCATTAAATGTTATCTGACTTTATCATTAAAAGGGGTTATTTAATTATCACAAAGTCAAATTACAAAGTCTATATGAGGAAAGATGTAAAGTGCCAATTGAAAGGGAGATATAAGTGATTATTAAAATATACTTTATGTTATTTTGTTGTGCACCAAATTGAGGGAATTATAATTAAATATCATATTTCACATACATCAAAAGCAAATGCAACAAAAGATAAACATTTTATATGTCATGGGAAGTGTATTGAAGTAGCCATGATTGATTTCTTCTTGTGAATGAATAAAAGCCAATAAAGGAGAAAAATCAAATTTATTTATGATATTGCGCATTTAAGAATTTGGTGTTTTTTTTTTGTTGAGTTTGTAACCAAAGGATTTAGAATTCAACAACCTTGAAAATTGTTAATTTTCAATAACCAGTAAATTGTGCCTCAACGTTGGCTTTATACAAGGGCCAAGATTGATTCAAGTATTAGCAGAAATTGGTGACTGGAAGTTCCATTTCATTTTAGAATTGTTAGCAAGGGAAGGAGTCTACACTTTATGAAGATCACAATCCATATTTGATTCAATGTTTTAAGTTATTGCTAGTCACAGGTTATATAGGGCAGTGGCAGACTGTTAGAGGACAATGTTTGGGGTTTGGATGGATTTTTGTTGATTATTGGGTGTTTCTCATACATTCTCTAGCCAAGGCGTCACATGCTAGAGAAGTCATATTTCTTTGGTGGTGTCTATTATGATCAACGATCAACTTCCAGGTTTCAGTGGTATTGCATTCAATAATTTATAGATGCTTGATCTGGTCTTTGTAAATATTTGCAAATTAGTTGTTAGCAAATGAAAATACCCTGTGCTCAGTTGGTATAATTATTTCTTGAATTTCATGCATTGGAAAAATTGTTTAAGAATTATTTAAATGCAAAGTGATTCTCTTGCCTGGCAATACTTTATTAAAACCTAAGGAATTGCATATTTATTTAAAATAATTTATCATATATATCATTTGCATAGAAAATTAGTGGATTGACAGAGTGAGGACCTTCAAGGGTTCTTATAGTGGTATCAGAGCGGTTTCTTGCCATCCTATTGGGGTGAAAATCTGTAAGAACCCCTGTGGTTCTAACTCTGACAAACACTTTATTGTTAAGCCAGTGATATATATGATTTTGAAACTTGAAAGCTTTGATACCACTCTAAGAACCCTTGAAGGTCCTACCTCTACCAATCCACTAATTTGCTATGAAAATGATATATATGACTAATTTTTTAAATAAATACGCAATTCCTTAAATTTTAATAAAGTATTGGCAGGCAAGAAGGAGGATCATATGCATTGATTCTAAAAAACAATTTTATTTCTAACTGTTGGCTTTATGTGCAGGTCTGAATACTTCGATCACTAGTATGTGGATGAATGGGCTTCCGCGAGGGTTTAAGCCCAACATACTAAAATTGGATTAATTCTGGTGTAGATAAAATATTTTTTTAAAAGAATCAGATATGAATTATGACCAAAGCTACAAAATTATGAGTAGGACATCAAAGGTACATGTCTCATACATGAAACCTTTTATTTTAGATTACACAAGTCATAACGATATCAACTGAAAAGCTGCAACAAAATGGTATTTTCTCAACACTTATCCTTATGTTGCAATAATCTCAATGAATCCCAGTTTCTTGTGGGGTTTCATTGACATTGTTGTAGCATAAGGGAAACTACCTTTTCTTCACAAGCTACAGGAGATTAAAAGAAACTATAGAGTTTTCCAGAAGTAGTTTTTGTAAATGTATGCAGTAACAGAATCAAAAAGGAGTTTTAAGAAAACAACAAGTTATGTTTGAACAACACCAAGTCAGTAATATAACCCCAGGGTGTGTGTTTTGTATGAAAATATGAGGAGTTCTATAGTTAGAGGATGGCCATTGTAAATGGAGTTGAACCCAGAAGGAAGACATATGGGTGACTTGTATAGTAGTCAGGGTTTTATGTTTAGTAAGAAGGGTTGCAGAGAAGTTAGAAGGTCAATATTTTCTTTCAGAGAAACCACGACCAGTGGGTTTATGTTTTGGAAAGGTTGTAGAGGTCTCATGTTAAGAGAAGAGTTGCAGATTTCTTGCAGAAGGAGCCACAACTTCATACATAATTAGAAGTCTTAGATTTATTCCAAAAAAGTCATGACATCATATGCAGACAAAATCAAAGGAGTTTTAAAGACAAGTAAAATCATTTAGTAGAGATATTGGAGGTGTATAGCCGCACAATCAAAAGAAGTGTATGAATCCTTAAAAAAAGTGCTTAAATCTCAAAAAGTAAGGCATAAAATTAGAAAAAAGAAAGTGTTTCATACCTGCATTTTTTCAAGTGATTTTCTTGTTGTTGATGATCAGAAATCCCTTAAATGGCGGCCACAAAAGGAAGAGTTGTTCTCCAGTTGAAGCGTTCAACAATGTTGCGAATCAAAGATCCCTAAAATGGTGGCCAGAATAGGTGTGTCTCCACTTTTCCCTTAGCCATCTTAGGTTTTTTAAAACCCTATCCAAAGGGCTCTCTTTTTTCTCCAAGCATCAAATGTAAATGACAAGAAAATTTCCTTTGTTTTGCTTTTAGGGTGAAAGCTAAAGCTTTATTGTTTTGAGTTTTTTTTTTAAGTCCGATGGTATAATGGAATATGTATCGAGCCTATATCCATAAAGATAAACTTAAATATATATTAATTAATATAATAATATATTACTTAAGTTATGTAATATATTATTATATTACATAATATATATTTATGAGTCTTTTTAATATTAATATTTTCATTATAATTCTAATTAATAATAATTAATTGATGTCTCATATAAATTAATTAATTATTATTAAAATGCAAATTTTAATATAAGTCCCTTAATTCATTCTTTTGAATTTGATGGAATAGAGGGTGAAAAGTCTAATTGGGACTCATGTAATGGGGTAGAGGTGGTATTCATTCATGCCAAATAGGGACTGTTTTGATCTGGACTCTTTTTGTGAGTCATCTGAGTCCTTTTTTGGAGGTTTTTTGTTATTATCCGACGCTTATATTTTGAATGCAGTTTCCTTATTCTCAGGGGTTGTTGATGGGACTCTTTCATATATATTCTTGATCCTTATCATCTTGGAGGAGAGTTTTTTAGTTTTTAGGAAAAATAAAATGCTATTGTGATCAAGTTGGTGCCCTCTGCATATCTTCTTCATCCTACTACTCATGTGAGTTGTTTTATCATTTGCCTCTTAGCATAATACATAGATTTTTGGACCTATCTTGGAGCATTATCTTGTTGTGTACTTGTGATCGATGTTATTTTCTATGTTTCACTTCTTTAGAAACCTTTAAATAATGTCTCATTTTCGTATCTTCAAATTCTAGTGGAGGTTAATTATAGGTCATGTTTTGTGCATCTGATTGGTATGTATTGAATGTGATTAGTTTCCTTTCATATTATCCAGTTTAAAGTCTTCTCATGAAATACTTATATGTGTAGTAATTTCCACCAAGTTTGTGTCTATATTATTCCTGGTTAGGGTGCTCATTGTGTTGTGAGATAGAATTGGTTCTCATTGTTAAATTGGCGCATCACTTTATTTTCTACATTATTAATGAAAGTTATGCATTTATAATTTTTCATTATCCTTTTTCTGTGGAGTTTAAGTATTTTTCAAAACAATAGGTGAAGTCTCAAGTAATAAAATCATATAGGAGATGACCTAGAACATGGAGGTTCAACGATCTTTTATAAGTTTACCCACAAACTCATGGTTGTTCCCATGTTTCTCCAAAATTGCCAAGTTTTAGGATTTGGTACTTGGGTGCAAATTTTTTGGAGTTAACAGTTTAAGCACGCCCGGTGGGACACTGCCTTCAGAAGTAAGTAATTATTATCTTGTTGGTTCTGATATGCTTCCAGCAAGTTTTTGAGCTTGACAAGAGAGATTTTTGTTTGCATAACTTGCGACTTTTTAAGGGAGATCAATGCATTTTTATATTTTTACGAGAAGTATTTAGACCAGAAGTTTAGGCTCTTTTGAATATTTAATTCTTGAGTCACCCATGAGACAAGGAAGAGCTCTCATAAGATTACCTCCATCAAATCGAGTTCAATATTTAACTCCTAGTATCTTGTATTATAGGAGGGAAATATCATCCAGGAGGGAATCTGTTAGGCATTCAACAAGTCCTACCTCCATAACAAAGTTTTTGGAACATGATATATATGTTGTTACTACTTTAACAACAAATAAAAATACATCATTTTCTGCAGGTGTATCAAAAAAGACAGTTCCAGTTCAAACTATTGTACCAGTTGTACAAGTTCAATAGGTTAGAATGACAAGGGATTTTGATTTTATGCCTTTTAATCAAGGTAGCCCTTTGAATTTTGCACAAAACCATGAAGTGCCATTAGCATCTTTGAAAAAATAGTAGTTATAGGTCCTTCTCAGGAGCTACGGGACATTAAGAATAGTCAACAAAAGTTGGAAAACCTACTCCATACTTTTGGGAATGAGTTGACTAGCATTAAAAGACAACAATTTTAGGGAAGGCAACCTTACTAGTGATAGAGCCAAGCTACAAACAAGCCTTTATAACAACAAAATCAAGGTCACTAGTACCAAGGCAATAAGTATCCTTATCAAGGTGATAATGCTAGTAATAGGAAAAATGTAAATCAAAGGCCTTTAAGACCATATGCACCTGCACCCTTGAATACTATTAAAGATATTGTACCTTCTCTAAACAACTATGTAGTTGATTATGAGTGGTGCTATCCATGCAGCTAGCCTCGTAATCAAGCCACATGTTCAAATGGGGTCATTAATCAAGCATTAATGGTACAAAATATTGTAGCTTCATATCCTATACCTTATAGTGAATTTGAAAAGCAATAGGATGTACCTCTAGTTGATGGTACATTCATGAATTGGCAAGGTGAGGAATTTTGTGGAATGAGCAAAGATGATCTTCCAGTTTCTACAAATACTAGAGCCAAGAAGAGGGCTCCACACAAAGAAATAGAAAATAAAGGAAAAGATGCAGCTAGTGCTCGACCATCCACTACCCAAGTACAATTTTTGTTTTCAAGACCACTTCAAGGAGCTACCAACTCATATTAGCCACAATAGTAAGTAGATCCTGCTACTCCCAAGTTTCAACAAAAGGTGCATGCCACTATACCTTTCAACATTGTTGAAAGTATGAAAAAAATGAATGTTTCAATTAGTATGTGGGACTCTTTAACAATTCCAGGTCAAGTTGATTTGTTGCAGTCTACTTTATCAAAAAAGGATTAGTCTAATGATAATGAAAATATCATTGGTAGGTCTGTGTTAATCAATGCCAATGAGAAAAATAGCAAATTAGCTGTTAAAAAAATTAAGCCTCCTCCTTTATATGTGTCATTGATCATAGGAGATAAACTAGTCCACAATTTCATGGTTGACAGTGAGGCAACAAGTTCTGTTATGCCCAAGGAAATTGCAGACTAGCTAGGATTAAGGTATGAAGCCTTAGAAAAGGGGGTAGTGTAGCTCGATTGTTCTATAGTTAACATTATTGGTATTGTTAAGGATGCAAGTTTGAAGTATTTATGTCATGGTGAAGGTTGTTTTCCAATGGTAGATTGGAGTATGGGTGTGACAACTTGTTGGTGGAAAATGTGATCTTCCCTGCTAGACGTGTGTGCTCACTTTGGCCACAATTTTTTTAGCATTGCATGGAGATTTCTAGCATACAACTGCTACTGACGCCTGTGGTTGTTCAATCATTCCTACACATGGGAATTTGAGGCATTTGGCATTCACAGCAAGGGTCAATGTGAGATGCCAGCCAAGTAATACAGGTTCTTTATATTTTGGATTTTCTTTTTGAAGCAAATAATAAATGTTGGTCTTGGAACAGTGATGTACTGGATAATTAACTATTTAAATTTCATGCATATGATAGAATATGATTATTGAAATTTAAATCCAAAGCAAACGATTTTCCTCCAATTGGAAAAAACATTGAATCTGTTAGAGAATTCGAGAAAGAGCTAGATAGGCTCATAACATCAGGATACTCTCTCTGAATCTCAAGAGCAAGATCCTCTCCTAGATTTGAAGGTGGAGAATTACTTTCTGACTGAATATGATTTCTAGGCCTTTTACAAGCTAGGTCTTCCTCAAATATTACATCTCTAGTGAGTTCAATATTTCTATGTCCATGTACAAATACTCTATAGGAATTAGAAGTTTCAATATACCCAACAAAGATTCTTTTTCTTCTAGAAGGTTCTAGTTTTGTTCTTTTCTATTTAGGTTTATTAAAATAAATAGGGCATCCGAATATCCTTAAGTGAGTGATATTTGGCTTTATACTTGTGAAAACTTCTTCATGAGTTTTTTCTTCAATATGGGAGTGAGGACATCTAATTTGTATGTATATGGAAGTGTTGGAGGCTTCTGCCCAAAGATAGGTTTCTAAATTTTGATCAAGGAGCATGGTTTTAGCTTCTTTTACAATAGTTCTATTTTTCCTCTCAGCAACCCCATTTTGTTGAGGGTTGTAAGGAACAATGAATTCCCTCTTAATCCCATCTTCTTTGAAAAATTCTCTAAAAATATTAGAGGTGTATTCCCTCCCATTATCAATTCTTTGGGTTTTTATTTTCTTCCCAAAGGAGTTTTCAGAGAAGGATTTGAATTCCTTAAATTTCCTGAGGATCTATTCTGATTCTTTACATTTGAGGAAGTAGATCCAGATCTTTATGGAGAATTCATCAACAAATATTACATAATATAGAAATACTCCCACAGAAGGTACATACATGGGTCCATACAGGTCAGAGTGAACTAGTTTTAAGACATTATTTATTTTACTAGAACTACTTTGAAAAGATCCCTTAGTATTTTTGCCTAGGTCACACCCCTTACATGTACCTGAATGATATTTCTTTAACTTAGGTAAGCCAGTGACTAAATTTTCCATGGAAGATAAGGCACGAAAGTTTAAATGTCCTAATATTCTATGTCATATCTCATTAGAGTCTATGATTTCCTGAATTAGGGTAAGATTAGGCTCAGTACATACCTCATACAAGTAGCCTTTTCTATGCCCTGTGGTTATAGCTTTCTTGATAGAAGAATTATTTTTGCATGCCAACACCTTGCTAGTGATGAAGGTTACTCTATCTAGACACCTTGTTTATTTTTCCATGCCAACACCTTGTTTAATTCTATCTGGACATCTAGCTGCATAATGCCCATATTAATCACATCTGAAACATTGAATGTGAGAAACATCTTTCTTAGATGAACATTTTCATGATGGTCCTTCCTCTTCTTAAAGTGTTTCTTCTTGCCTTTCTTTTGAGAGTTTACATTTAACACATGAATATCCTCATCTATGTTATTTTGTTTGATCCCTTTCTTGTTTTGTCTTAACTCTTCCTGAAGGCAATCTAACCTTAGTCAATTGAAGTTTGGATATTTAGACCTTGCACTAATGCCTTGAACAAAATTCTCCAAAGTGTTTGGTAGGCCTTCTAGTGCAATGAGTGTTAGTTCTTTTCTCTGAGTTACATATCCAAGTGTTGATAATTCATCCCTTAGAGAAGATATTCTCATAAATTATGCTTTGATGGATTCTCCTGTGTTCATACTTATATGATTAATTTCCCTCTTTAGGGATGGGTTTTTTCTAGCATTGTTGATCTCATACGTGTTTTCAAGTGATTTAAACATATGATAGATAGTCTCATATTTTGTCAAGATCGATACTATATGATCTCTAACACCATCAACTATGATCTTCATAGATTTTTAATTTTATTCAATCCAAATGGATTTCTCTGGATCATTCTCTAGCTCTTCTTTTGCCTCTTTTATGAATGACTCGACTTTATTTTATCTTAGAATAATTTTAATTCTTAATTTCCATGATGAGAAATTGTTTCCTCCTTCAAGTCTATCTTCAAATTTTATAGTGCTTTCCATAGAAATGTGATATATATTACAATTGATATTGAATTTCTCAAGTTTGAGAGCTTCTTGGATCTTCCTTTACCAGAGCTTTGATAACATGTTATTTCAAGGAAAACTTATTATTCAAATTTCTATTTATTATTTTATATAAATATTCAATGTTGATTATATA
>MU225695.1:684179-697696 GCA_018584345.1 Thuja plicata
TTCACAAAGCACCCAACTGGCGGTTTTCAAAATAACTTCTCACATTTCTGCAAACTGATCACATATCTGCAAGACTGCCCAATAATACCAACTGGCCTTTGGAAGGGCTTTGAAAATTGTCTGGACACTTCTTTGCAAGCATGGCAACTGGAAGGTGCATTCATATCCAACATCTTGCGTATAATCACCAATTGGACTGGCTTGAAAACACTAGGATCAAAAGATAATGAAAAACAAAGTGAGCCATTTCGTTATATTCTGCAATCAGCAATTTGCAAACCTTGCCAGAAATGCAACTTGAAAAGACATCAGATCACTTCTTGAAGATCCATCACTTGGCAGAATGAATCATTGATCCATATTGAATACTCATGCAAAAGGGATTCGCTGGATTCATTCTCAGGCACAAGATATAACAGTGCAAACTTAGCATTCAAAATACAGTGCAAGTGCAAAGGCTGAAACATCATAAATCTCCTTCAGATTGATCATTGCAAAATTGCCGAATCATGCTCTGAAGCTTCACCCTCAGGTAGGATAGTACATTTATACAAAATGAGGATGGTACCATGATCGGATCTTGGAAAAAACTTTCAGACACTTTGTTATCATTTCCTCAAAATGAGCATTCAACAAATTTGATTCCATTCTGCACTGCAAACTAAATAAACTACCTCTGAAACTGAATTCACAAATCCATCAAAAAGATCTTTCAGAAGCTCAACCTATAGAGCCTGATTGAATGTCTTATGTAGAACATGACTCCTCAATTAACTTATTCTAAAAGAAAATAGTTCAATTGATACCAATCTGCAAAGATAGCACCCTAAACACTTTCTGAACCAAAGCACAACAGATATGTAGAAATTGGGTTTGGAATCGGCAAAGAAAGGTAATCTACTAGATTGGTCAAAGTTTGGGATTCTTCAGATGAGTTCATTCCTAGGTCTACAATATAGATCCACATTCAATTATGTCTGACCTTGAACCGGGTGAAAATAAGGAAACCAAAAAGTATGCCACTTAATTTTGAATTCTGCATTTTTAGTGAAACCTTAATAAATTGGAAACGAAAAGGCTCTGGAAAAGTGGATAAATGGATTGGAAAGAATCCATAAATCCTCAGGTAGGTATACTCCTATGTTTACAATATGAGGGACAAGTCAATTATCCAAAATTTTCACTTGGGTATAGATTTTCAAGACCTCAAAGTGGACAACTTAGCAATTTTGCACTTGAAAACTCAGGAAATCAGAATTATTCACCAATGGAATGGTTCTAAAAAACTTGTCATCTGATTTCATAGGGATCTACAAACTGGCAATATTGGAGTGTGTGACCACTGGAACACAATACAAAAGGAATTTTCTTAATTGTATCAACTGGTCAAAAGTTATAATGTGTCAAACTGGGCTATTCGGATTTCTAGGCAAAACAAAAATGCAAACAGTTCTTGAACAACCAACTTTGGGAAGTATGAAAACCTATCAAATGGATTGGGAATGAGCTGAGATCTAAAACATAAGTTCTCTGATATGCATGTAAGACATTCCCAAAGTGGAAAACTATGAAACTCAACATGGTGCAAGATATTCAGATGCAAAGTAGGCCATTTACAACAGATTGACACGAGCAAAAATGCAAAATTAGGTGACCCCCTCAAAATGACTACTTTCTAAATATGTCAGAATTGGAATTCAAGAGCTGGGGCCCACTGCATATATCAAATGAAAGGCATTGAAGCCTCTTCCCAATTTTTACCTCATGAAAATCATCCAGGCATCCTTTTCAAACATTCAAACTGAGCCTTTCACACAAAATTTTAAGGGTATTCACTTTGCTTAATTGAAAAAAAATAAACATGGTCACTCCAAATTTGTTCCAAATTTAGGAGTACCAATAGGGAAGTCAACTTGAATAGGTGCATTATCCTGTATTGGGAAATTAGCCAATTGATCTTCTATGGCTTGTCCTTTGATTTCTTTACGCTCAATGTACTCTATGTCAAATTCTGAGAGTATCATCATCCATTTAGCAAGTCTACCTGTGAGAGAAGCTTTACCAAAAAAATATTTGAGTGGATCTATTTTTTCTATGAGGTGTATAGTGTGGGAAAGCATGTAATGTTGCAACTTTTGGGAAGAAAATACAACAGCAAGGAAATCTTTCTCAATGATGGTGTAGTTAACCTCATATGAAACAAGAGTACAACTAATGTAGTATATTTCTCTTTCTTTCCCATTTTCATCAAGTTGAGCTACTAATACCCCCAAGGAAGATTATGTCACTAAAATGTATAGAATAAGTGGTTTCCCTGGGATAGGAGGCATTAAAATGAGAAGATTGGCAAGTACTTCTTGATTTGATCTATACTCTTTTGACAATCCTCATTCCAAACACATTTGACTCCTTTGTGTAAATTCTTGTTGAAGGTTTGAGCTCTATCTGCAAACTATGAAATGAATCTCCTTATAGATTGAAGACATCCTTGAAGACTCCTCATTTGACTAATGTTTCTAGGAGGTGGCATATCTATATTTGCTTGGACCTTCTCAGGGTCTACCTCTATTCCTCTTGCTGAAATGATGGATCCTAGTAGTTTTCCAGAGGTGACTCCAAATGCACACTTTTTATGATTTAACCTTATTTGAAATTATTCTATGCGATCTAGACTGACTTCTAAATCATCTAAGTGTGTATCTCTTTGTTTAGACTTGGCCAAGGTGTCTCCACATAATCTTCCATGTTTTTATGCATCATGTCATGAAAAATGGTTGTCATAGCTCGCTGATAGGTGGCTCCTGCATTTTTTAATCCAAAAGGCATAACATTCCAACAATATGTACCCCATGCACAAGTGAATGCAGTCTTTTCTTGATCTTTAGGAGCTATCTTAATCTGATTATATCTGGAAAATCCATCCATCAAGGAATAAATCTCATAACCCATAATCATATCCACTATCATGTCTATATTGGGAAGTGGAAAGTCATCCTTTGGGCATGCTCTATTGACATCTCTAAAATCTGTGCAAACTTGAATGGATTTGTCATGTTTGGAAACTGGTACAATTTTTGATATCCATTAAACATAGGCAATAGCTCTTATGGATTTTGCACCAAGGATTTTCTCTAATTTTGCTTTGACTAGGAGAGCTATGTGAGGATGCATCTTTCTCAATTTTTGTTTAACTGGTTTGACATTTGGAGCTATAGATAAGTGATGCATGATAAGATTAATGTCCAACCCTGGCATATCTGAATAAGTCCATGAAAAATTGATCTTATTTTTCTGTAAGAACTTAGTGTAAGCTTCTTTTTCTGTTGGTGACAAGGACTCAGCCAAGTGTACTATTTATGGCGCCTCATCTGTACCCAAGTTGACTGCTTGTGTTGGTTCAATAAGCACTGAAGATCTATCTTGAAAATAGCTAGGGAGACGATCAAGTACCTCATCCTTAGGTTCCTCAGAGAGGTTTTCACCTTTGGATACATCATTTCTTTTTACTTTTTTTGGTTCTAACATGCCACACAATGGTTTTCGCCATTAGAACACTTATTCTTTTCTTTTCTTTTTATTTTGTGACTAAGGTACTTGATGTCTAGCTCTGTCATGCTGGTAGCCGGTTCACTGGTGGAAGAGACTACGAGTTCAATGGCATTTAAGTAACATGCTATCTCATAATCATTTTGAAATGTTAAGAGCTCAGGTTCTTGATAGCGTTGGGACCAATCAATGAGGTTAGGATGAACAAGAGGTAATTCAATGACTAGTTCAAGGTTATAAATATGAATGATATTATCACTTGTGACTGAAGAGTCAGAGTCTGTCAAGTATCCCTCTAACCTACCCAATTCAGGATTTGTTCTAACAAGCAAAGAATCATCCACTAAAGCAACACATGGATTCAAATCCTCTAATCCTACATGTGACTCATTGGCTACCTCAGGTTGAGTACTATAAGTGTGAACAACATCAATATCTCTATTGTATGCACCATGGTCGCCTAGACTATGGGCCCCATTTATCATTTTATCAATTTATCAAATTTCTGAATCAATGGTTTGGAATATTTTCAATTCAAATCAATTTCCTGGATCAAATTGTAATTAATTTAATTATTTCAATATTTCCTAAGGTTTGATCATTTTTATTTAATTAAAAGATTTAATCTCTCTTTTAATTAAATAAAATTCATCTTATTTAATTAAATTAAATTTCTCCCTTTTAATTAAATAAAATTCATCTTATTTAATTAAATTAAATTCCTCCCATTTAATTAAATAAAATTCTTCTAATTTATTTAATTAAAAGAAAACCCCTCTTTTAATTAAATAAATAAAAATCCCCAGTTAAAGTACTTTATTTGATGAAAAAAGAAATAAATTAAGTAAAAATTAAATAAAAATCATTTTTTTATCACATCTTTCTAAGTGGTGGGATTTTTTCTTTAATGAGTACATGGATCAATCAAGATTTAATCTCCACCATTGTTCATTTCTTTTTGCCTCTTAATCTCTACCGTCCATTTCTCTTTATAAGGAAATCTCTCCTCATTTTAATAGATCATCTTTTTTTTTCATAATATTGTTATACTGTAGGTTTGGAGAACAATTTTGGAGGAGGATTTGAGCATTCAAGCTTGGATATTGCAACTTCTCTATTTCCTTGTCTTCTTCTTCTTGCATCCATGACTATTCATGTAGATTAGATTCATGTTTCCTTTCATAGATTAATCTTGCATATTTCCTTTTATAGATTAATCATGCATTGTTATCATTTAGATTAATTTTCTTTCATGCATTGCAATCATATAGAGTAGATCTGATTTTCATGCATTGAATCTCTTATTTTATGATGTACTTTCATGGGCACAACTAGGTCAATTTGAGGGCCTTCATCACACACCTTTGCACTCCATGACTAGAGAGCTATGAGTCGATATTTGAGGCCTCATTCTTGAGCAACCTTGGATGGAATGATTCATAGAAGTGTGTCAACATTTTAGCACACATTTTTGGCACCCATCGTGGGACAAAAGATTCATTTTCTGTCACATAGCTATTTTTCATAATTTATTTTCGGATTTCTAAAATTTTCATCTTTTCTGTACTTGTTGTTTTTGTTCTGCAGGAAAAGTTCGCGCAAGCTTTTGCAGATCTGGGTGTGATATTTTGCTGGATCTGGTTTTTCCTCGCACGGCTCGATGTGAATCTTCGTGCGGCACTATGTACTTACTTGCGTGAGATCTGGCATCAGGCTGGATCTGACTGGTTTTTTTTTTTTTCATATTGTCTTTATTCTATGCACTTCTTCGCGCAGTACTGTGCATTTCCTTGCGTGACTGTGCATTTCCTCACGTGGTTCTGTGTGTTTCTTTGTGCGAGATTCTATACCAGAGATCTATTTTTATTGCTATATATTTTATATCTCTGATTTTTCATGCTAACCACTAATGTTTACTATTTCTGGTGGTTTGTGATTTGTGATTTGTTGTTTGCTGTTGTTGATTTGGACTTGCTTGGATAAACAACAAAATGATTCATGTTGCATTGGATTTGAGGTATTTTGTTGCTCTCTATAGCATTTGGATTTTGGAAATAAAATGAACATCTCATGTGTTTAGCTTACGTGTTTTCTTTCTTTCATAAATCATGTTTCCAATTGGTGCTCTAAAAATGGACCAAGATTTGCTTTCTTGCATATATGTTTCACATAGTTAATTAGGTCCTATGAACACTATTTGTGGCGATCCTAAGAGAGTGGGCTTTATTCGCTTGTTTTACATGCGAAGCTCTTCTTGACGATAGATCCCCTTGTAGGTAGGGAAGGATTTGCTTTTATCTCATTGGTCAACTTGGTTTGGGCTTCAACTTTTGATATTGCTTTCTCTCTTTGGGGAGATTGGTGTCATTTGTTGTTGTGTGAATCTTGAATGAGGTAATTTCAAATGGGTCAATTAATCTTGTTTTCTATGTTTGGGTCAGGTGAAGAGGCTAGAGGATTATGCTCTTTTCCCTTTTGGGAGAATCAAAAACTTGGAACCCTTGAATCCAAACCAAGTCCCAATGTGGTCCATATTGTGAGTCTTCCTCCTTGTGAGAGAGGGTTAACCATAGTGGATATCCCCTTTATTGGGTCAACCACATGGACAGAACCTCAAGCAGTAATAACCATTTTTTCCATGGTAGTGAAAACCGCTATATAAATGTCCTTACGGAATAAATCTCCACAGGTGTAGTCTCTTGTGGGTTGTCAGATCTCCTCAGCAGCTCCTGATTGATTAAATTCTCAGACTGTGTCAAAACCTCGGTGCGTCAGGATTAGATTTAACCCACTTGAGATTGCAAAAGTTGCAGAGTCAATCCATTACTAAGAACCATAGTGCAACCAACTTTTTATTCTCTAGGACTATGTGCCTGATTGGAAAACATTTGAGAACATACACAAGTAGCATTCTTATGGAGTAGAAATACTATGACACTATCCATGTTCATGTGTAAGGTTGCTTTGTCCCTTGCTCATTGTTTGAAGACATTGATTTCTTAAACTCCCTGATTGTTGTATTGCGTGCCTGATTCATGATAAAATCTGTTAATGTACCTAGTTGGTTATTCAAAATAAGTGAAAACTAAGTTCTATGTCCTTTACTCACGCGAGAAAACTATTTTCTTGCATTATTTGTTGCATTTTCTCACACGGCTATGTGAGTATCCTCACGTGAATCTTGTTGTGAGTTGCTATTTCCTGTTTCACCAGTCTGAGTTTTATCGTGTTGCTCAATGCATTCTGTCGCGCAGTCTTCTAAATCCTCATGCGAGAGAGTATTTCCTTGTGTGAAACTGCTTGTTAGTGAACTGTTTGCTATCATTTTTTAGCCCATTTAGCTTGCTGTCCTATCATTTCTAATTTTTTGGGTTGATCCAGGTCAGATTGGATTACTCACCCCACTATTAGAAGCTTGTTTAGCTTTGGATTCTTGCATTTTGAACTCTTTATTAGCAATCTTTGGTTCAACAAGTGACCTTTCTTGGCACTTGGTGAGCTAGAAACCATCCTTGTTGAAAAGATAAACCTTTAGATTCTTTGATAACATGCTTGGAGAGTTTTAGTAGTCTCTTGTCTATCCACTTTTGTACAAATTCAATTTCAAGTAATATAATTTGGGTAAGACCATCCTCCTGATCCATATGTGCTAGGGTATTCACCCAAATTTATTGGACACCTTTGTGGTAGTGTCGACTTATTCTGCTTTGCAATTTTCTATCTTATCACCTCTTTTTGGACAAGTTAATGCCTTTTCTATCCTAGTTTGGTACCAACATTTCTTAGGGTAATTCTATCAGCTAGTACCTTTTTTTTCATGCCAGTTATAACATGATATCAAGTAAATCAAGGAAAATGACCTCAAGTGGTTTTTAGCCAATTACCCCTAGTTCAAACTTGCCAAAGACATAAGGGAAAAGAACCCATATTTGATCAATTTCCTAGGAATACTTCAGAAGTGTGGTTTGATTCCAAGAGTTATCTTAGTGAGTTGGGTATCCCCTTAGCATCTTCTCATTCTTCTATGGATATGAGTCACAAAATGACTCAGAGGGAGAGGGAAGCCAGAGATAAATGTTATGAGGATATGTTTGCAAAGAGTGGACATGATATTTCATTCAGTGGTTCCTCTCATAACAGTAGATCCACCTCACCCCTTATTTCAACAAGATATCTAGATGCACACCAAAGGGCTAAGAGAGAGAGAGGTAAGAGACATGCTTATGATGATGAGTTATCACAACATGAGAAACAAGGAGATGGACTTTATGATACTCATGTAAATACAACTTATACCAACAACTTGTTTTGAAATTCAAGACCAAGCTCACCTACCAATTACATGAGTGACAGACTCAAGAGGATTAAGCATGAAAAGAAAACATTCCAAGATGAACAAGCTCGTAAGGAAGAACAAATTAGATGTCTAGAGTTGGAGAAGAAAACTTTGATAGAAATGGAAAGAAAATCCCTCCAAGAGAAGTGAGATAGGATCTTGGCTAGACAAATCAATGATCCATTAAAAAATATGCATGTTAGTGGTGGAAATAGTTCTCCTCCATCCACTCCTCCTAGAAATCCATGGAGTAGGAGGCATTCAAGATCACCATCACAATCTCCTAGTCCTAGGGGAAGAAGGGTTTCAGGACATGATCATCATAGGAGAAAAACCCCTCCTAGGAACTCAAGGCCATCTTTACAATGTACTCATTATGGTTCACAATATGGTGGTAGCAGCGCAAGATTTGATCGTACCTCCCAATATTTCATGCAAATGCAACAAGAACCATGCTTTCAATAGTATGTGGAGAAATATGTGGAGCAAAACCGGGATAAGTTCCTAGAGAATCTAATCAAGAATGGTGCTAGGGTCCCTTACAACTTTGATGTAGATAGGAAGATCAAGAGGCACAACCCATCTCAAGAGGAGTAGATAGATGAATTGAAAAGACAAATAGACAAGATATCCGCACCTAAGAATTCTTTCTCATTGGACTCAATTTGTCCTAATCCTTTTGATAAGAGTGTTGACATGAAATAATTTCCTAGAAAGGCCAAAATTCCTCAATATGACAGATATGATGGGAGTGGAGATCCACATGATCATGTGCACTAGTTTTACACCACAAGTTTTGAGTTTCATCAAGATGATTCATACCTTATGAGGTTATTCCCACGAAGTATTAAGGGCCAAGAAATGGAATGGTTTGCTAAGATAATTCCCCCTCTTAAGACTTTCAAGGAGCTTGTTCACAACTTTGTTCAACACTTTGCATACAATGTTTCAAGATCTATCACTTTTTTGGACTTATGTATCTTAAAGAAGAATCAAGGAGAATCCTTTGTTACCTTCTTGCAAATATGGAGACGAAAGTTCTCTTGATATTCTTGAACTATTCTTGATAATGAAAAGATTGACATTCTTGTTAGTAATTTGGTTTCTAAAATGCAGTATGAGGTTAAGAAAATGGTTTTTGATTCCTTTGACACCATGGTTGAGACTGCATGTAGAATTGAGGATATTTTAAGAGAACAAGGGATTTTGACTAAACATAGAAATAACAACAACAATGGTCAAAACAACAACAACTCTAACAAGGATAAAGGGAAGAGCCAATACTGGAATAGAAACAAACAAGTGGTTAATGATGGAGTTTTGGATTCTTCCCAACCTAAAGATCAACATGTGCTCCACTTATCTAGTAATGTTCAAGCTGTGAAGCTCAATACATCCACTCAACAAGAAATTAAGCCAAGCTACCAAGATAAGCCTAAGGGGGAAAAGTGTCAATTTGCAAAATTTGGTGAATCTTATGAGGAAATTTTCAATAAACTTATTGCTAGCAATCGTACATGTCCTCTAGATGTTGTGAATTTTCATATACCTGTAGTTAAACCACATTGGTGGAGGGAGAAAGCCTATTACATATTTCATAATGGTATTGGACATGACATTGAACACTGCTGGAAACTTAGGTATATCATTCAAGATCTCATTGAGAGTAACCAAATTACAATAGATGGATTGAACACCAATGCTGACCATAAGGAATTCAAGGAACCTTTGCCCAAATATGAAAAGGGGGAGACCTCTAAATTAAAGAATGAAAAAGCTGAGATCAACTACACTTACACATATGTGGAGAATAACATCAACATGCTTGAATTTGTGGAAGAAAATGTTAATATGATGAGTCGAAGAGATCCTTATGGTTATGATCTAGATGAAGACTCTCCTATTTTTGATAGAGAACCTATTGTGGTGCTAAGGGGTCCCATTCTAGAAGGTCATCTCAAGCCCTTAATGTTGTTACACAAAGTCAAGGTCCCATTGTCATTAAAGGACCCAATTCAAGCCAATCCAGTAAACCTAAGCAAGTGGCATCCAATCCTGTCACCTTGAAACCAATTGTTAATCCTAAATCAAACTACAATCTTGTTGATCAGTTATAAAGAACCCCACTCAAATTTCAATCTTTGAGCTCTTAGAGTTGTCTCCAAGACATAAAAAATCCTTGAGGATGCTTTGCACATGGCAAATGTCCCCAACAACTTAGATATTGATCAATTCCAGAATATGGTTAATCACATTGCTACCCCTCATTACCTTACATTTTTAGAAGATGATGATAAATCTTTGAGACATCCACACAATCTTTCCCTTCATATTGAGGTCATGATCCATAGAACATGTGTTAGGCGCGTGTTGATAGATGGGGGTGTTGGGCTTAATATTTGTTCTTTTAGTCTTTTGAAAGAATTGGGTTATTCTGAAGATGTTATAGATACTAGAAAAGGGATTAATATCAAAGCCTATGATGAGGTAGAAAGAAGTTCCAAGGGGTTTGTTTTCCTTCCTGTTAGGATTGGCCCTGTTCAAAAGGATATTTTATTTCAAATAGTTGATGTTGGACCCCTTGTGTATAATATCTTACTTGGTAGACCATGGATTCATGATATGCAAGCAGTGTCGTGTACCTACCATTAATGTATTAAGTTCCCCTATAATGGAATAGAGATTTGTATACCCGGGGATAACACTTTATCTGTTAATTCAATTTCAGCAGGGGCTCATGTTCCCCTCAATAGAGAAGTAGAAGATTTTGGTGCTATCTTAGGTGAATGCAAAGACAAGCTTAAAATGATAGACCTTGGCATGGGGGGTATCAACTCAACTCCCTCACAACATTACCAATTTCACCTCGGTCTTATGGAAAACCTTCAAAAGAAAAGAAACCTTCCTCTTCAGCTATGACTTTATTCGGCAAATTTGTAGAATCATCAGTGCCTATTCAAAATGAAAAAGAGGAAACATTTGTTAGAGACTGGATCTATAGAGAAGAAAAATATATGTATAATGAGAAATTCTCTCCCTCTCCTAAGTCTTATGGAAGAGGGTATACTTTTTTCAAGAAGATGGGTTATTCTGGTTATGGCCCTCTTTATCACAACTTGGATGCTAAGTTTGAACCTCTTGATCATGCTAAATTTGGACGCAAGTCTAAGAAACCAGTTGGCCTAGGATTTGAAAATTGTAACAAGCGTACTAATCCTCTCTTTGAAAATTTGGATAGTTACAATGAATCAGAGTATGTACCTAATTTGACAAATCAAAAAGATATGTGTGAAGATTGGGTCCCTTCCACTAATCTCCTTTGGGGAGATTCAGATATTTCAGTCACCTGTGCCTCAGTGGAAACTTTAGAACAAGATGAATCAGATATAGAAGATCCTTTGAGAGAGTGTCAATGAAAAAATATTGTTCATTTAATGGAAAGAGAAAGTACTACTTTTAATGAAACTTGACCTTCTACATCACGATGTCCCAAACCTTCATGGTGTAAGCATCCTAGTCGCAGTTTAGATTCCAGTTTTATGAGTATGAATGGGACTCTTTTTTAGAGCCTTCTATAGTTGATAGAGATATTTATTTTGTTCACACTTTTAGTTCTCCACTTGAGATAGCCAATGAGTCACGTGTAGGATTAGAGGTTTTGAACCCACGTATTGCCTTAGTGAATGATTCTTTGCTTGTTAGGATGACTCCTAATTTGGGTAGCTTAGAGGGATACTTAAAGGACTCTGATTCTTCAGTCACCAGCGATAATATCATTCATATTCATAGCCTTGAACTAGTCATTGATTTACCCCTTGTTCATCCCGACCTTATTGATTGGTCCCAATGCTATCAAGAACCTGAGCTTTTAACATTCCAAAATGATTATGAGATAGCTTTTTACCTAAATGCCATTGAACCCATAGTCTCTTCCACTAGTGAACTGGCTACCAATATGACAGAACCAGAAATCAAGTACCTTATTCACAAGATAAAGAGAAAAGAAAATAAAAAGAATAGGTGTTCTGATGGCAAAAACCACTGTGTGGCGGTGTTAGAACCAAAAAAAGTAAAAAGAAATGACATATCCAAGGGTGAAAACCTCTCTGAGGCACCTAAGGATGAGGTACTTGATCGTCTCCCTACCTATTTTCAAGATCAATCTTTAGTGCTTATTGAGCCAACACAAGCAGTTAATTTGGGTACAAATGAGGCTCCACAAATAGTACACCTGGCTGAGCCCTTGTCACAAACAGAAAAAGAAGCTTATACTAAGTTTTTACAAACCAAGAAGATCAATTTTGCATGGACTTATTCAGATATGCCAGGATTGGACATTAATATTTTTTATGCATCATTTATCTATAGCTCCAAATGTCAAACAAGTTAAACAAAAATTGAGGAAGATGCATCCTCACATAGCTCTTCTGGTCAAATTTGAATTGGAAAAACTCCTTGGTGAAAAATTTATAAGAGCTATTGCCTATGCTGAATGGATATCAAACATTGTAATAGTTTTCAAACATGACAAATCCATTTGAGTTTGCACAAATTTTAGAGATCTCAATAGAGTATGCCCAAAGGATGACTTTCCACTCCCCAACATAGACATGATAGTGGATATGATTGCGAGTTATGAGATTTATTCTTTGATGGATGGGTTTTCTGGGTATAATCAAATTAAGATAGCTCTTGACAATCAAGAAAAGACTGCATTCACTTGTGCATGGGGTACCTATTATTGGAATGTTATGCCTTTTGGATTAAATAATGCAGGAGCCACCTATCAACGAGCTATGATAACTATTTTTCATGACATGATGCATAAGAATATGGAAGATTATGTGGATGACACCTTGGCCAAGTCTAAACAAAGAGACACACACTTAGATGATTTGGAAGTAATTCTAGATCACATGGAACAATTTCAACTAAGGCTAAATCCTAAAAAGTGTGCATTTGGAGTCACCTCTAGAAAAATACTTGGACTCATCATTTTAGCAAAAGAAATTGTAGACACCTAAAATTGACCAGGTGTATCTCAAGCATTCCAAACTATAAATCTCAGCCAAATGTCCTAAAATGTCATCTCAATGCAAATCAAATGGATCAAATCAAATAGACAAAAATCAAATCAAATTAAAAGATCAAATAATCATGAAATCAAATAATTAAATTCAAGCGTAAAGGGATTAATCAAATTATGCAATTGATTTTTTAATTGTATAGTTCAAATCAAAAAGATCAAATCGAACCCAATCACCCTTCCATGGCTAATTTAATTAAATGATGGAGTTATTAAATTCCTAATATCTTTGAGACAACCAACCAACTTTCCCTCCATTTGAAAACACCTCAAAGCTTTTGACTTAACCAAATTTTGATCACGATCAACTCACTCTACCCCCTACCCTTGGGAAAATGCTATAAATACAAGCCATTTCCTTTGTGTTTGGGATCCAAGAATTTTAAAAGCAAAAGCATCATTATTATAGGCACATTGAGAGAATTTGATAGCATTGGAGAGCTTTTGAGAGAATTTTAGCATTTGCATTAGCATTCTAGCATATCATGTTTAGGAGCATTTGTTATTTTCTCACATATCTTGGAGCATTTTGAGCATTTTTGAGCATTC
>MU225695.1:730325-762528 GCA_018584345.1 Thuja plicata
TCAGGAGGATGATTTACCCAAGTTATATTGATTGAATTTGAATTTTGTATGGAAGTGAATGGACAAGAGATTACTAAGACTCTCCAAGTGTGTTATCAAAGGATCTAAAGGTTTATCTTCTCAACAAAGACAGTTTCTAGCTCACCTACTCCAAGCAAGGTCACTTTTGAAACCAAAGATTACTAGTTCAAGAGGTCAAAACACAAGAATCCAAAGTGTAAACAAGCTTCTAACAGTGGGGTAAGTGACCTAATCTATTCAGGATCAACCCAGGAAGAATCAAAATGATAGGATAGAAAAAATGAGCAAGTTGATAGTTTGACACTTAAGAATGCCGATTTGTTGATCATTTTGGTGTTTGTCTTAATGATTGGGTTTATGTTTTGATCTTTCACTCATGCAAGACACGTCAAGCAGATTATTTTTTGTAAAAGAAATAGTCACATCATCACAACCTAGGTAAGCTAGGATAATATCTATTGAATTCCCACTTGAACCAAAGTTCAACCATGCTTACTCATAGCGGACAACTTAGAAGGTTGGAGGCATAGGCTCCTCCTTACATGTGCACTCACTTCTCAAGCACACCAAGCTTTGAATCCCAAGAGAATTGCTTCCTAAAGAACTATTGTCTCTACTAAGAGCCATAAAAATGTGGGACATCTTAGTCGGTCTCTGACCTTCTGCACTAAAAGATAGATCTTTTTTGGTCACTAAAATAAATTTTGCAGTCAAGGCATCCGTTTAGGTGGTTGTGATCAAGTCATTTTTCCAATTAAGGGGACTCTCCTAATCCTTTCAAAGCAAGGTTTTCACCTTAACAATGTAGGGACTTTAACGCACCACTAGGGTACTAGAGGTTATTTTGGTTGCCACAATGAATTCACACATGTCCATTATGAGACTAATCAAAATGACATTTTTATATATCGATTTGAAAGGGCTTGGCTTTAACCTGTTACCGGTTGGGCAATCCACTCTCACTGGCTCTATTAAAGCACTTGGGAGGTAGCCACACAAAAAGAATTATATGAGTTTATCTTACACCCAAGATCCACAAAGGCGAGGGGAGAGGATACGTTCATATAATTCTTAGGATTACAATCTAAAAGACACTTCAAACACATAAGAAAATGACAATAATATTTCTGGATTTCTGATTATCCCAAAAGGGCTAGAGCATAGTTTTCTAACATTATTGTCATTCCTAAAAATACCAAATAGAAGCTCATTTTACAAGTCCTACATGTGGGTTCCTATTTTAATAAAACAAAACAAAATGCAAGCATAATATTTAGTGTGCTATCGATCAAGGCAACCTGCAAGATGATTTCATTAGTAGTCTTTGTTTGAGTCTTCTTTTTCAATGTCTTGCAAACCACTATTAGGCTGTAATCAAAGATAAGCATCAAAAACAACAAATTCAAAGATTGGTAAGCATTAAAAAAATCAGAAAATCAGAAATATGATTGCATATTCAGAAAGTAGATGAAAAATAACACACTTTAAAAAAAAAGTTATACTAAAAAATGTTACTATATGAGCCTGTACAAGGCTTCAGAAGCTGTAAAATAGAGGATTAGACAGGTATAGTGATGAAAACCTAAAATTTTTGATAACTTTGTGACTAAAATCTAGAAACTAATAACAACCCAGAAATTTTCAGACAATTCTACCCAAATTAAAAAAAAAAAAATTGCACTCAATTTGGACCTAAAATGAGCAAGATATGATCATTTGAAGTTAGACTGCAATTTCAAAAACTCCAATGGGTAAGGAAAACACTTTTCAAACCCTGCTGACGTCAGCAAATTATGAGCTTAAATTTGACAGACTGGGGGCCGTCATTGAAGGCCCAGATTTTGACAGTCATATGACCATCAAATTTAACATAGTAAAAAAATCTAATTTTTTATTTTTATTTTATTTTTTTTCATGTTTTTTTTTGAAAATATGCCTCGGGCTGCATGCAGAGATGATCAGAAATCTACCTCGATTTTCATGCAAGTTTGTTTAGGCAAAAATATTTGTCATAGATTTGACTTTCGTCAAATATGGGTAAGTTTATAGTCATTTTCAACTAAAATCATGATTCGAACATGATGGTGGGGTCAGATTTGGCTCAAAATGAAAGCTTTAAAAATACTAAGAGAATAATAGATAGAAGATAGAATAAATTTTTAAATGTGATGACAGAAATGGATGTTCTGCCCCACAGTAGGCGCCAAAAATGTGTGCTAAAAATATGTCACTCTTCTATGAATCATTATATCTAAGATCACTCAAGAATGAGGTCTCAAATGGTGACTCATAGCTCTCTATTCATGGAGTGCAAAGGTGTGTGATGGAGGCCCTCTAATTAACCTAGTTTGTGCCCCTGCAAGTACACCATAAAATGAGAGATTGTATATGATAATACATGATTTTGTCTATATGATAATGGAATTAATCTATATTATAACAATGCATGATTATTCTATGAAAGGAAATATGAATGCAAAATTAATCTATGGAAGAAAATGAGTTTAATCTAAAATGCAAATGCAAAATTAATCTAAATGAATTGCCATGAATGCATGAGAGAAGAAGACAAGAAGAGAGAAGTTGCAAAATTTCTCTCCAATCCTGTAGCATAACAATAAACTAAAGAATGTGTGTGTTTTTTGATTATTATGATTATGCAAATGAGAAGGAGAGGCTTCATTATAAAGAGCAATGGACGGTGGAGATTAAGAGGTAAAAAAAAGAAAAATAAAGCAATGGTGGAGATTAAATCTTGGTTGATCCATGTGCTTTAAATATTCAAAAGGCAAGATCAAAGGGCTATGATTAAGAGACAAAAAAAGCCCAACACTTAGGAAGATGTAGAGAAAAAAGAATTTTTATTTATTTTTAAATTGATTTATTTTCTTTTTTATCAAAAAGAGAGCTTTAAGTGGGGATTTTATTTATTTACAAGAGGAATTTTCTTTGAATTAAATAAGATAAGATTATTTAATTAAAAGAGGGATATTAATTAAATAAGATAAAATTATTTAATTAAAAGGGGATAGTTTTAATTAAATAAGATTATTTTATTTAAGAGATATTTTTTTATTTAAATAAGATTATTCCATTTAATAAAAAGAGATGTTTTCTTTTAATTAAATAATATTATTGAAAAAATGATCAAACCTTAGGAAATATTGAAATAATTAAATTAATTACAATTTGATCAAGGAAATTGATTTGAATTGAAAATGTTGCAAAGCATTGATTCATAAATTTGATAAAATGATAAATGGGGCCCATAGTCTAGGCGACCATTTTAGGGTGCATACACTATCAAGTTTAAGAAATGAAACCACATTTTTAATAACTTAAGATGCAATCTAAATAATTGATTGGAGATAGGGTAGGTACAAACTTCTAAGAGCAACATCCAAGCTCTCTAAAGTAAAGGGGACCTATGGTAATATCAAATGTAGGTATAAAAGAAGTAAGTATTCCAAGTCCAAAAATAGTTCAAAGTTCAAACCCATTAAATCAATCGTTAGGCATCAAAGTGGCCTCATTTGGGTATCTGTTGTTAAAATTTATAAAAATATTAATAAACTATAAAGTATGAAGGGAAGAAAGATGGATTTTACATGAGAAAAATGTGTGATATGTCATGAATGTGTGTATCATATTATTAGAATTTACGGTGTGGAGATAAAATATCAACAAATAAAAGATGTCCCAAAGTCTATCCTATTATTTGTAGCAATACTGAAGGAAATATAACAAAATAAGTAGATGAAAAGGACATGCCTTCTGGAGAAACAACTTACTATATATTTACTATGTTCCATGGAATTTGAAAAATGAGGATAGCAAGAGCCAATGGGATTCATTTTTCAGACAGAAGAGAATATGAACCTTGTAATAAAAAAATAGGAATATTTTTTAACAAATAGAAATTTTCAATTTGTTGGCTAAATATCTTGTAAGTAGTCGTAAGCACACTACTTCCAAACTAAGCTATTTAGGCACAGTATGTGAGAATAAATCTCTCCTCTAAAATTTGGGGAGGCGCCCTTCTTATTGTTGTTAACTCAACTAGAACTTAACTAGAAACTTAAATACTAGTTGAAGAAATAATACTAATAAACTCAGAATGAACGAAAAGATTAATTGCCAAGCGTATTACTTTACAATATACTATGAAATATATATAAGCTCACAAACTTCTACACTATCTTGAAATAATTAGAAACAACAAAGTTGCCATAAGATAAGTGTTATCACCTGAAATTGCACCCTTATCAAATTCCTAAAAACCTGACACTTCAAGGTAACATGGAACCACTCCATAAGTTGTGGGTAACTTAAAATCTGGAGTGAATCTCTGGGTAAGACTGGTTCCTAGCTGGCTCTCACACTTAAAATAGTGATCTCAAGGAAAGGGAGAAAGAAATAGAAATGAAAAGAAAACTGAAATAAAATCCTAAGACTTGAAAACTGCACTTAAACAAAGTGGATACCAAACTGAAGGAAAACTGAAATAATTTTAGATGACACCCTTAACTCAAATGCTTAAAAAAGTATCACAACCTCTTATGAATTCTCATGCATAAATATTTCATTGACTGGTTAAAATGACACAAGCATTAAGGAGGAAAGATAATTTCACACCTTGGTCCTTAGACATTTCGTAACACAACCAACAACCTGCACAAGCAATCACTTTAAGAAAAATGTAAAAAGATTTGTGAGACAAAATTTATAAAGGAAGGTCCTAATAACACTTCACTTAAGCCTTATCAATCACATAACATCACACTGAACTTCAATAATGAGGTGGATGAAGGAAAAACACTCTGCAAATAAGATGAAACCTAAAATATATTCCACTTCAATAAACTGAGTTACAGAAAAAAAAGAAGAAAAGACCCAGATCTACAAAAAATGTTAAGTCTCCTTCCTTCACTAATCAGAACTACTGAGAAAAATGAGTCCAAACTCACTAAGTACATCTAAAAACCCTAGGGTCAGAACCAAAAAAATAGCCGCAAAAATAGCTATTCCACTCTCTCCAAAATAAAGTCATGTCATGAAAAAGTCCTCTCAAGTCATTAACCACTCCATGATTCATCAAAATATCCCCAAGAATGCTCCAACTGGTCAAACTACCTTCCAAATCTTAGGGAAAATCCAAATTCAATCCTAAGACTTCTCCAACTCCCCTAAAGAACTATATGAATCCTAGATTGCCTCCAAAAGTCCTATATTCCCTCTAAATGTCTAGAGACTTCATCCACCCTCCTATTTTTTCAAATCCCAAAATGGACTTGTAGATTTCATTCCAAATTTGCAGTTTTTCTTTTTTAATAATAATTAATTGATTTATAAACATCAATTAATTATTACTAATTACAAAATTTGCAAAATTTATCTTAAAATAAAATAAAAATAACTCTTTTAATAAATATTTTAAATAACATAATAATACATTACTCGACTTAAGTAATATACTATTATATTACCTAAAATATCTATTAAAAGGAAAAGAGTTATTTTATTTTTAATGGTTGAACAAAACTGATACAAATTCAAAAGCTACATATTTCAAAGCATGTTTTAAAATATAACAAAGGCACTAAAGTCCTTGTCCTAAATAAAACAAAAGTCACTTTTCTCTTATCACTTGTATCTCGATGCCTTTGGGAAAAAACACAACTCTTTAGAGAGGGTTTTGAAACCCTAAGAATATGCCTTGGGAAGAGGGGAGAACTGTTTAGCTTCCATGAAGGAAAACATTTTGCTAGTTTCATGGAAAATGTGGCTTCCACTACTCAAAATGGATTCTCTATTCTTCATGCATTAAGAAAAATTTGAGACTTGCGCGGGTAAGGAAGACTTTCACCGTATGCATCTCCTTGAAAATCTGTGTCTTCCTTTGAAATCATGATCTCTATTGCAAAATGGTTCCATGTTGTTTCTTTGAAAAGAATGTTTGTTGTTTCTTTGACTGCATCTGGGTTTGAGTTGAAACGTAGCTCCAAAAATGCTTAATGGCTGAGAATGGATGGCTGCCATGTTTTCTTTTAGAAGATATGCTTACTGTTGTTATGTATTTGTAAAATTCACTGTATCATCTTGCATCATGATATGCTGGTTTTTCCTCTCTCTTTTTCTATTCTGAACAAGAAACTTGATACTCCTAAAAATTTGTTAAATAGTGGCTTTTCATTTCTGTGTTTACTTTGTGCTTTTGGCCTGCTGGAAAAACTTTGGTGTTTATGCATATCTGTTGTTACGAGCTTTGTTGATATTACATTTTGAAAGAAAAAACTGCATTGTTCCTAACCGCCATGAAAAGTTATGAAAATGTTTTGTCTTACTGGAATATGTTCTTTATTTCAATGCATTGGTTTGTTTTAAAATAAAATGTGGCCTCATTGACTGATATCTTTCTTTAAAAACCTGACTCCATTAAAGAAGAAAACTATTTTTACGATGTTATTTCTTTTAATATCTGTTGGCTCTTAAAAAAATGTGGCCCTTTTTGTCTAATAGTATCTCTAAAAATTTCAATCTGGGTATATAAAAACCATGGCTCTTCTGAGAGAAAACCCTTTTGCTATTACTAGTGCCTATTGAATAGAGGAAATTACTTAATCTTCTTTCATACTAATGAATGTAAATGTTTCAATCTGGTTGCTGTCATATTTAGATGTAGATATTTTTTGTCATTGGAAACTTAGGCTTGAATGCCTTATCAAAGATAGGTAAGCCTCAAAAAAGGTTTGGTATTTTTTCAGCCTTTCTCTTGCTTTAAGTGTAGTCTAATTTGACATCTGTACTTAGAGATTTGATAAAAACCCTTGTGCATGACCTTCAGCCATTGACTCGGAGATCAGACATTACTTATTCCTGAGTTACTACTCTTGCATTTGATTTTGAACTTTAGGATTCCAATTCATAGCTAGATTTTTTTCCCTATCAAAGCCTTCAAGAAATACTTTAAGTGTCAATAGCCTATCAATTGCTTCTTTATGTTTGGTGACTTCATTTGGAAAAACCCATCTAACCATTTCTTTATCACACACAATAGTGTCAATATATAGTAAATGCAAAAAATATTTCTTGCACAAAGGAGGCATTGACCTTCTCTTCTCTTTCAGTTCTCCCTTAGAAAAACTCAAAATCTGCACAACAATCACCACAATACCTGGTTCATAACATGTGCCTACATAAATAAATAACTCATTCTAGAAAGTTAGCTCATCTCCAACTTGTTTGCACTTTCCCTATTGATGATGTAAACTGTATGAAACCCAACCACCACTTGATGATTGAATTTCATGTTTTTTTTTCTGTTAAATTGTAAGGTTTCAATTAGAAAATTATTGTCCCTTAAACAAATTCTCAGTCCACTTTCTTTTTTCATTATTTGTTTGCATTTAGAATACAATAAAAGGTTCCATGAAAGATTCACATGCCCCTTTAATAATGTATTTACACTTCTTGCTTGATCTGATATTTTTTTATCAATGATACGCTTGGCTCAAACCCTTGTGAGAGCCACACATTATGTCCATGTGACATTGATCATTTTACTGCACAAGAAACAAACTCATTAGAAAAATAATAAATATGGGGGTAAACTTAGGAATATGAGTGCATGTATGGAGTGGGATGGTGAGTTAGCTAGCTATTTCTTAGATTGTTAGATCTAACTCTCTTTTAATCTCACTTGCAAGATCTAGCAGGGAGGCAAGACATGACGGGGCAGTGGGACAAAGAATCTGAAAGATCATCAATACATCCAGTCATTCCAGTATCAGGCAATGGTTGGCTCCCATGAACCTCCTTTTGTTTCACGCTTTTATGTATTTGCATTCATGTTTCTAGTTAAGTACTTTGATTTATTTATTTTCAAAAGGTTAGTTTCACAACCTGTGTGAAACTTAATAAGCATTTAGATAAATAAAATTTACATTTTTAGAAAGGCTTAAGATGTATCTCAGCTTCATATGATATTGCTAACTTTCACTCATAAAATGTAAATTTGCATTCATAGAATAAACCAAATGGTTATCATAGGCATCAAATAATCAATCAATCCTAGCTAGCATGGCTTTACCAATTTGAGCTTGAAATAAATTGGTAAAAAAATTGGCGACCTTTGACGGGTGTCTACCTGCTAGACATAAAAAATCAGTATCCTTAACAGTCCATTGGGCTAGGAGTCAACTCAAATTTTAGGAATGGGTAATTATTGTATCCAGTCTTGTGTGATTTACATGATTTATAATGATGAAGTAGGCTCCCCTTCATGATTATGAGAGGTGTACATGACCCTTGGCTATAAACAAGGATGACTCATTTCATGGCTTCATAAAACATGTAAACAATAGGATTGTGTAAAACAGAGCAATGTTAGATGTATGCATGTATCTTAGCCAAGTAATCCTATTTGTATGTATGTTGCATTAGGACATATGAACTTGTTTAATCTATTATGTATGAATGTGTCTAGTTGGCTACTGTATTTGCATGCATGTAGGACTTTTCTATTTTTCTCAGTTCTTCAGAAGAGTTGGAAACCATTATTGAAAGTAGGAAAATACTAGGAAAACCTAGAAACTCTATGCATAACAGCACTTAAGAAAAAATAACACACAAAACATGGTGCAACAACACTTTATTGAAAACTAAAACAACTTCTCTGAAAATCATGCCTCAAAGTAATGCTTGAGGTGGATTCCATTTACTGGAATCGGTAGGACTTCATCATCCATGGTAGATAATTGGAATACATTATGCTACTTACATTGGGTAGTAAAAAAAGGGCCACTCCAGAAGTTGTCAAAATTTGTATGCTTTCCTGGCCTGCTCTTTAACACATCCCATTTTAGCACAACATCTCCTTCATTAAAGACATTAGGGGTAGACTTTTTGTCAAATGTTCTTTTAGTCTAAATTTGGTGAAACTCCAATGTTTCCATTGCTCTCTTTCTAGCTTCCTCAAGCTCCATTAACTCAACATATCTAACTACCATGGGATCCTCCTCTTCAAACATATGCAACTAATGTATAATATCAAGAGCTGGAATCTCAACTAATAATGATAATCTTACTTCTTTCCCATAAATCAGCATATAGGAAGAGTTTCCTATTGACCTTTTAGGAGTTATACAATATGCCCAAAGTGTAACCTTTAAGCGTGAATGCCAAACCCTCTGATTTTCTTCCATTGTTCTCTTGATAATCTATATCAAATTCTTGTTATTACTTTCAGCCAAGCCATTTCCTTGAGGGTAATAGTTTGAAGATGTACTCAAGTAGATACCATGCTTAACAACCCATTCAGTTATTTTAAAACTAACAAATGCAAGAGCATTGTCAGATATAATAGACTCTGGAACACCAAATTTGGTAACTATATCCTCATAAAAACTTAGAACAATAGATTCATTTGAGTTCCTTAAGGCAACTGCCTCTGTCCACCTTTTAAAATAATCTATTATCATAAGCACCCACCTATGACCAGCACTAGATGGTGGATTTATGGGTCCTATGAAGTCAAGACCCCACTTCATGAAAGACTAGTTTACTTGAACTGGTTGTAAAGGCATGGCTGGGAATTTCTCCTTTCTTGCAAAGAGGGAACACTACACACACTTCTTAGACCAGGCATAACAATCTTTAAACAAATCTGGCCAAAAATAACCAGCACATAATTTTCCATGCGGTTGTTCTTGGGGCAAAATGACCCCTTGAATCTCCATCATGAAATTCTTTTAAACTCTTTCTACTTGATCAGATTCAATACATATTAATAAAATTTCATTGATATCTTTCCTAAACAATGCATCATTTAGCAAAACATAGGGAATAGACTGCAAACGAAAATACCTTTGCTTAGCTCTATCCAGATCTGATGGACATTCTCTAGTCTTCAATAAATGCACCATATCATGAACCCAACCTAGAGGACCATCATTGTTAACTAGAACATCAGTTGAATTTACACCCTCTACACTCTCAGGAGTTGTGGAAATTTCTTCACATAGCCCCCTACCTCTCACCAACTTTGTAATATTGATATCTACGTAAAACTCCATGACTTTTTTGATCCACCTAGCCCTTCTATCATTTAGATCTCTACTCAAAATAAATTCCTTCACGCTTGGGTGGGTCACAAGAATGTGTACCTTATTACCTAAAATTAGAGGCTTGAATTTCTTTAAACTACGCACTACACCAAGCATGTGTTTCTCACAAATGGTATATCTGGTTTCATAATCAGCTAATGAATGGATGAAAAAAGAAATTGGTTGTTCATAATTGTCCTAATTTTTATGCACTAGCATAGTAGATATATTATCAATACTCCCAATAGCATATAATATAAAATCATGCAAAAAATTTGGATTTACAAGAGTTGGGGTTGTTGTTAAGGCTTCTTTGATAGCTTGAAAGCTATCCTTCCCTTCTTTGGTCTATTTAAAAGTCATGTTCTTCTTTAACATTGCAGTTAATGGTTGTTGTGAATTAGAAATATCAGGGATAAATCTCCTTACGAAATTGATCCTCCCTAGGAAGCTCTGCAGTCCTTTCTTATGGTTGGGCAGTGATAACTCAAGAATAGCTTATATCCTCTCAGGGTCAATAGTAATACCATCTTTAGACACAATGTGTCCAAGAATTTTACCCTCATGCACTATGAATATGCTCTTCTTTGGATTTTGAGATGTCAAACTCCTTGCATCTTTCAAATACTTGCTTCAAATGCTACAAATGTTCAATTGTAGTTTTATTGTAAATTATCACATCATCAAGATAGACCAACAAAAACCTATAATTCAGACTCTAAAATGCATGCTCCATAGCTTTCTCAAATGTGGCACCAACATTGGATAGCCCAAAAGGCATCCGTTTGTAGGCCATGGTTCCCCACTTAGTTGTGAAATCTGTCTTGAACTGATCACTCTCACAGACACAAATCTGGTTGTAACCTGAATAACCATCAAGTAGAGAAAACCTCTCAGAACTAGAAACTAACTGTAATATATGCACCATAGAAGGTAGCAGATGGTGATCTCTTAGGGACACCCTGTTAAGGTCTCTGAAATCCACGCACAGTCAAATTTTTCCATTCTTCTTCCTTACCGATACCAAATTAGAAACCCATTACGTGTGTTTGATAGGAAAGATAATACCCCCTTTCTACTAGCTTTGTCAACTCCTTGACCATTAAAGACTCTAATCTCATATTCAATGGCCTTTGTTTCTATCTAACAAGTTTAGAATTCAGATCTAGATCAATAGTATGTTCAACAATGCTTGGATGAAAACCCTTTAAATTAGAATATTGCAAAGCGAAAACTACCGGAAATTCTTGACATAAATCTTTAAACTGTTGTTTTTCCTCTTTAGAACATACCTTTCCAATTTTAAGGAACTTTCCTTATGCTATTTCCAACTCTTCATAATGGTCCTCTTTGACTTGAATTCCATCCCTCCCCTTTTTGAGTTGATCATCACTATTAAAAGAGGATTCTAAAGTAACTAAACCTTTGGGAACCTTGTCAGTTTTCAGCTGAATAATCTGATCTTCTATTGTTGTCTTATCTTACTCTGATTGGCAACAACAAACTACTCTTCTAATAGAAAAGTTAAAATTTGCTTGTCACTATCAAAAACCTACTAATTGACATTATTATCCAAGATAGAAGGCCAGATAACTAGTTTGATATACTGTTGTACCTTATCCTTCCTAAGATCATTAATAGGATCAAATTGTGCACCAATAGCAACCAACTGATATGCATGTTTTTTCTGGCTTCTTGGGATTCAAACAATGTTGAAGTCTTTGAACTCTTCAATTAAATCCCATACTCTATTCCTATAACACTTTAGTTTATTGTTTTTAGTGACATTCAGCCCTCTAACCTGATTTACCATAAGATCACTATCACCATACACTTTGATTCAAGTAATTCCATGCTTCCTTGCCCATTCAAGACCTATTATCAAGCCCTCATATTTTTCAGTGTTGTTTGTGCATGAGAAAGAATAGAGGAAAGCTGAAAAATACTTATCTCCTTGAGGTGACACAAGCATAGTTCCCCCAGCAGCACCAATTTTACTTCAAGATCCATCAAAAAACAAGTTCCACAACTCGTTTTGTTGACAAACCAACTCTTCTTCACCTTTTTCTAAGTTAGGAATTTTTACATCAGCCTCATGAAAGATGTAATTTCCCATACTAGCCTCAAGAACCATATCTGCAGGACTGTCATCAATGTTTTCTTCTACCCACCCTTGTAATAAAGCATCTAAATCATCCACATCATTATGGTTGTGATTTAAAATAACAGTTTGACTTGACCCTACTGACTCTGATAGCATATTGACCATAGTAGGATGATATTTCTCTATGTGGTCTTTGTCTAGCCTTTTAGATTTAATATTGACTTCTACCCCATACATGGGCCTAAAATATCATATGTGACCAATCAGCTGATAAGTACCCGCCTATTTTAGCAGTGAAGTCTCTTGAAAGGCACATGGAAAAATATGGAGGTAGGTCAATGACACAAATTTCTTGAGGAACAACAAAACTTGGGCAAGCTTGTAGAGTAAGGTTTAACCCTTTAATGACACCTAAGGTTTTTATGGTTGTTCCATCCAATTGAACAACTCCTTTCTCTAGTAGCTGATATTTAGGACCTAACTTATCAGCTATTGCCTTGGGCATCACAAGGCTACTAGCTCCACTATCTACCATATAGTTGTGAATCAATTTTCACCTATAATCAATGTCAAATAGAAAGGAGGTGGCTTAAGATCCTTAGATAACTCTTTATTAGGCATGTTGTTATCTTGCAGGTGATTAGTGAGAACGCAACCATTAATGCCCACTATAGAAACATTTCAACGCCTTAAATGCTTCAAAGCCTCCTGTAACATGTTCTTCTAACCCGATATAGATAGAGAGTCCCACATGGACATGTTCACATTCATCAATTTCATACTCTCTACAACATTAAAAGGCACAACAAGATTTACCTTTTGATGAGTTTTCCCAGCATCATGATTTGCTTGTAAGTGTGGCTTGTTTTTAACTGGATCGGGCTGATCTCTCTTTAATATCTAGACTTCAATTTCATACTCTCTACAACATTAAAAGGCACAACAAGATTTACCTTTTGATGAGTCTTCCTAGCATCATGATTTGCTTGTAAGTGTGGCTGGTTTTTAACTAGATCGGGCTGATTTCTCTTTAATATCTGGACTTGTGAAATGGGTGGCATGGATGTTCCTGCAATTGTCTTTATCTATTCTTTTTTCTTTATCAACTAATTTTTCAAGATCATAAGCTCTCTTCTTTTCTTTGGTATATGTTGCAATTGAAGGGGCATCCATCTTTACTCCACAAAATTCTTCCTCTTGCCAATTCAGCAAACAAGTTTCACTTGGAACTTGATTTTGCTATTGTGAAGCTTCATCATGATATAAATCTTGTTGTGTTTCTAATGTACCCTGTACCATTAATGCTTGGTTAATCATGCAAATTGAACATGTAATTTGGTTATGTGGATGATTGCATGGAAAACATCATTTGTAATCAACAACAAGATTATTTTGTGCAGGTGCTAGAACTTTGGTTATACAAACCGAGATAGGATTATATGTTTGAAAAGGCTTGTGGTCAACATTTTTCCTGTTTCCTTGGTAACCACCTTGGTAAGGGTGCCTTTTTTTTGGTATGGCTAACCTTGACCTTGCTGTTGAAAATTATTATTTGCCTGATAAGGCCTTGGACTTTGAAATTGCTGCTTCTTGAGGCTGGTCAACTCATTGTCAAATGTTTGCAAAATGCCTTTGATTTCTTGTAAATCATTTGTCTAGGCTACAACGCCATTTGTAGGAACTGCCTATTGTGCATTTGGGGCTGGTAGTGCTAGTAATACTAGTATCACTGCTAGTAGAATTTCTTGTAATGGCACCATAGTTTGAGTAATTGGTGCTATAGAAAGATAGGCATGGGTGGCCTTGGGGCTATTTGTCCAGCCTGTATTAGGTTATTTTATGCTCTAATAGCCAGCTGATAAGATGCAAGCAACGTGTTACCTCCCAAGGTCTGAATCATGACAACAATGTTGTTGTTGAAGGATCTCAAGTGATATAAGAATGCATGTTCAGTTGTAGGCCTTACTGCTACCAGAATTCGCTCCCAAGTTTTTTGGAATCTAAAGTTGAAATCTAAAACTTGTTCATGTGGAGCTCTTTGAATTGTAGATAGTTGTTGTACTAATGATAGATGATTTGAATTATCTTTAAGGAAATCACACAAGGCTCCTCCAAGATGATCCTGACTGGTAACTGATCCTACAGCCAACCTTCTCTACCATTCAAGCGCTTTCCCTCTAAAAGAGGCTACTAATAACCTTACTGCCACATTATCCTCCTTGACATGATGTAAAGCACATAATTTTTCTATGTGTAAATATTGAAAAGGGGGGTAAGGAGATTATTTGTTAATTATTGTTTGATTTTCTTAGAGTGTGTTGAATTCCTTAACCCTACTTTACACTTAATTGAATTGTATTTATTGTGTATTGGAATTATGATTGGGGAGAAGATAAGATGATCATTCTCTGTCCTCAAATGCACAAATGGAAGATCCAAGTTGATCAACCCAAAAGAAGGGTTAACGCACAAATGAATCAACTATTTGAAAAGAGAACAAAGGGGATCTTAAATTTTGTTAATTGATTAAATGAATATGTTTAATTATAGTAATTGAAAAGGATAGGAAGAAGAACCAACCTTATAAAATTGTAGATCAAAGAATGTTGTTTTCTGAGGTCTGTATACTGTTTTTGGAAAAGTTGACAGATGATCCTGAACCAAAACGCAGAGATGAACAAAACCCAAAAATATTTTCCTAATCCAATGTTGTCTTATGAGAAAGGTTGACCTTGACCCACAAATGTCAACCCTGACCCAATAATGTTGACCCTAACCTGCACAGGTTCGACAGAGAATCTGTTCACGCCGTCTAAAAGAAAGCCGAAAAGTGTATCCAGATCTATGTCCAAATTTGCAGTCCCAAACCTGTACCTGCAACAAAAAGAGGATTTTTTGTTGTGGGGGAGGGGTTTTCCTTAGTCAAACCCTAGTTTTTAAATTAACCTCAAATATATGTAATTGAAATTGCATAAAGATAAACAATGTAAATGCATTAATTCACCTTTCTTGTAAAAGTCCTTATGGCAGATTTGAATCCGTGGATCCAAAAGTATGATTCAAAATGTGGAATGTAGAAAGCTAAGATGTCTTCAATTTCTTTCTTGTAGATCTCCAACAAAAAGTCTTGAATGGGTTCTTGAATTTGGAATAGGCTTGGAAGAAGGTGGATGGAGAGATCACTAAAAGGGCATCAGGTAGCTTGAATCCTTCAATGGCCTCCAATGGATCTCCTTCATGAAAATAAATGCTTAAATTCTTGAAATATTTCTCCTTAGCTTGCTTTAACTTCACTTGATAATTCTTGATTAGAAAACTTAGTTCGCTTGATGATGGTTATTGTTAGAGAAAATGAGAGGAGAAGGCTCCTTTTTATATGAAACTAGGACACAATCTTCTAAGGAGACCGACATAGGATAATTAAATTCTCATTAAAGCCTTTACCCCTAGGAGAGGACCTATATAAAATATAATTTAGGAATCAATGCTTCAGAACCCGAAACAGCCGACCCAGAAGTGGGAAAACACTTTTTGCAAAGACTAACATCCAGAAACTGTGAGACCTTGGGATCTGAACCCTGGGTCAAGGTTGAGGTTGACCTTAACCTAGGTTAGGGTTGAGGTTGACCTTGACCTAAAAGGTCAACCCTGACCTTGAAGCCCAGAATCACCAGTCTGCAGAAATCAGGCTAAAAAGGAGTGAAAAGAAGGACAAAATAGGGGGAAGCCATGTCAAGATCAAGAACCCATTCAAGGTTCTTTTCATGAACCCAAACCACTTACTCAAAAGGCTTCCATTTTCTAACTATACATTTAGCCCCCACTTTAGCAAGAGTATGAGCTCAACACAAACTCTTGGTAAAGGAGAACATAAAGAAAAAACAATCTTATTGGAACCAAAAGGGATAAAGAAACCCTCAAGCCCCCAAGGGACTTAAGTCTTTATCAACCATAAGATCATGATAAGAGAGACATCACTTAGTTAAGGAGAGAGAGAAAGGGTGGGATTATCTTTCCCAATGAGAAATTATGTCTCATTGTGAACCACACAAAAAGCGTAACTGGAAAGATGGAGTTGAACTGCCTAGTGAATGTGGCTACTCACTAGTCAACCCATCGGGGAGATCCATTCTAAAAGGGATCAAAAAATTGTAAATTGAAAATTGGCAGGATCAAGAGATCTGTGTAAATTTAAACTGGAGGGATCAAGAGATCCTTAAAAAGTAAAAAATTACCATGCTTTAAGGATTAGTTTCTTTAATCCATAAAGGGAAAAATTTTAAGTCTTGAAAACTATTTTGAACGTGCATGTGTGAAAAAAGTGAGTAGAGTGTATGCCCCCATGTTAAAGTCATTCCTAACACTTTAACAGAAGCAATGGTTTTAACGGAAACATCAACAAGTCTACGAATTATGTTTCCACTGTGATATGCCCCCAAAGGAAGACAAATCAAGGGGAATAAAACATAAACATACATAAGAACACAATAGGGATCTACCTAATGTGGGGTTAGTATGATCAAAAGATAACATGTACATAGAAATATAATACTATTGCAAATGAATTGACATCATACCCCAAAGAAAGAAAACTACAATCACAAAGGAGGAAAGAAACTTAAGAATTACGAAGAGGAATCTTTTTGGACCACAACATGGAGACCAAAAAGAATTAGTGCTACCATGTCGAAGATCCAAGCAGATTGTACAATGAAAATAGTTACAAAAAATAGCACAAGTACAACATAACATGAAACAACATATAGAAGAATGAAGATACACATAGAAGAATTTAACAATAGATTTGATTCCTTTATCACCTTGCATTAACAAAGTAACAAGGGTCGTATAAAAGAATCTAACAAACATTTATAAAAACACAATATAGGGGAAGCACAATACAACATATAAACACAAAAAGGGCTACCATAAAGGATGAGCCAATCAAGCATGTTTTCAACCCTCCCCATCTTGGTTTATGTTATTTAGGGTAGGTGGGTGACTCGCAAGAGGGACTATATCCAATATAGTAGGAATGATAGCTAGTTCCAAACAAGGATCCTCTTGAGAATCATAATGCTCATTACTAGGTGTAATTGTTAATTGAGTTGAAAGCATATGAGGTAAATCATTATCAAGATCAATGGTCTCATATTCATCACTAAGATCAATAGGATCATCGAGAGTGTCCTCCTCATCAAGGTTGATTGAAATGGGATCCAAGATGTGTATAGGATCATCATACTCATTTGTCTTAACATCATGAATATTACCATCTAATGCATCAGGCATAGGTTGATCGAAGGTAGGTAATGAGTTTTGAATCATAGAAGCACAGGCTCTAGCATTAGCTCTACGCTTCTTACGATGTTCATTAGTAGATTTGTTACGTTTAGCTTTGTTTGGCACATGTTGAGAACTAGGAGGAATGACAACAGGTTCATTCATAGGTTCTATATGAGGATTCTCAATAGGTTGTAATGAAACAGTAGGAGTTTGAGTAGTAGAATTAGAAGTAATTGATAAAGGAGGTATGGAAGGAGTAGGCAAAAGACCACGATTGGAATCAATCTGAGGCATACTTAACTCAGAAATTTTACAATGTTTGTAAGCTTAATATGAGCGAAAGAGATGATCAAGGCGAGGAGGACATGAGTTAGGTAATGAAGGCCGAAGGAAATCAAGAGTAGCACAATCTCTAGGCCTAGACATTGTATACAAACTATGATTAATCATTTTGACTTCTCCATCGTGAATGAACTTAAGACATTTATGAATAGGAGAAGAGATAGCATGCATAGTAGTTATCCAAGGTAAACCAAATTTGATTTGAAATTGATCTGAAGTAGGAATAATGATGAAGGTAGTATCTACAACTTTACCACAAAGTTCAACAAGTAAGTTAATAGAACCAAGTGCAGGATAAAGAAAGTCATTACAAGTTTGGATCCATACATCAGATGAGTCATAAAAATCACATTGTAAGCCTTTCATAAAAAGATTTTCCTTAGTAATGACAATAATTAAAGATGTGGGATCAACTAGACAACCACAAGTAGGTATCTTAGCAATCCTAGCATAGATATAAAGGGGACCATCGGGAGCCTTAATTGTTTCAGAATCATCAAAGGTAATTAAAATTTCCCTAGGTCGCTTATCCTTAGTTTGTTTTTGAATTTTAGGTGGAATTAGAAGTTGAAGTGGAGGTGAAGGATCTTGAACAATAAGTTTAGATGGTGCAACACTCTCCACATGATTAACAATGTTATTAAGATCATCCATCTTTGAATCATAAATAGTGTCTACAGAAGATGGTTGAGCTATAGTATTAGTATCATGTGTAGGTAAAGGATTGGTGTAAATTTGAAGGTTTTGGTTAGGAGGAGAAAAAAATTTATTCCCATTACCATCACAATTATCAACATACAAAGATTTAGAATCAATTAAGTCTTGAATCTTATGCTTTAGAGAGTAACATTTTTTAGTATCATGGCCATTCTGGCGATCGTATTGGCAAAAATCTTTAGAATCAAAGGATTTTGAAGCTATCATGGTGGGAAGAATAGGTCAAATAGGAGGCAAGGTAATCATACTAGCACTTAACAACCTACTCATTATAGAATGCAAAGTTTCAGAGAGAGGAGTAAACGTGTGATTCATACAGAAAGCAGTGGATGTAGAAGCAATATTAGATGTATCTGCAACTTGATCAACAACTGCATTCATCTATTTATTAATCTTGACATAGTTGTTAGGTTTTTGAAACTTATTAGGATTAGGAACATTGTCACTCTTATCAACTGGAACAGGAGCCATTGGAGTGTTTCTCTCAAACTGACTCACTTGTAATTGATAATGGTGAAGTGCTACACACAATTGTTGAAAGGAGGTAAATTCAATAAGCAAAATCTTATCTCTAATATCTTTTTGTAAATTTGAAATAAACATATGTTGAATATCAATATCAGGAACAGGATAAGAAATCTGAGCATACAAATGCTTAAATCTACCAATAAAATCAATTAATTTTTCCTTAATGTTTTGTTTACAATGCATTAAATCAGATAAGGACACTTGTGGTCCGATGTTAATTTGAAATTATTGGATGAAGGAATTAGCAAGTTTGTGAAAATAATCAATGGAATAAGGAGGTAAGGAACAATACCATTGTAAAGCCTTATCTTGAAAGGTTCTAGCAAACAATTTAGCTAAAATCCTATGGTCATGAGCATAATCACTACAAAGGATTTGAAATGTTTCAACATGAGTAACAGGATCACCTTTAGCATTATAATTCTCAAGATGAGGCATATCAGCTTGCTGAGGGACAGTAGCACGAATGATGTCTAGGGATAAAGGACTACCCATATCACATGTAGGAATGCTAAATTTAGATTGAGTTAAAGATGCAAGTTGTTGTTGTAAAGATGACATAGTTTGAGCCAAACTAATAATTGTGGAATCATTAGAGGAAACAGGTGCCATAGAAATATTAGGAACACTAGGAAAAGTGTAAGAAGCAACAGGAATAGAAGACACAACCGGTGGAACATTAGGGACCACGGTTGGAATAGCATTAGTATAAGTAAAAGGCATACTATGATATGAAAGTTGTGAGGTAGGTAAAGATATCGGTGGAGCACTCACAGGGATAGGTGCACTTGGGAGAGAAGTTGTTATCAAAGGCGTGTAAGTAGGAATACTAGGTAGAGGAACAAAAGAAGGTCCTACACTAGTGACAATAGGTGTGAATCCTAACTCTTGAGCCTCTTGAGCTAAAGGTTTAACATTCAAAATCACAAGATGAGTAATACTACGCAAGAAATTAATACCTTGATCATTATCATGGAGAAATTTCTTAAGAGCCTCTCTAGCTTGGATATAATCTTGATTACAGTTTTCTTCGATAAGCCAATTTCCCATTTTATCAAGTTCAGTTGAAAGGTTTTGCACTTGTTCAAGAGGAACTCTTAAAGCATCATCTTCATCATGAGATGAGTGAGAAGAGTTATGCTCTATGGAAGGATTAGAATCATGAGTTATCAAATTTTCATCTAGGATCCTAAGGAAAGGAAAGGAAGACTCAGGATCAAAGGAACCCATAAGTCTATGGCTTCTTCTAACTGGGATACTATAAGTAGGACAAGATGTGGTAAAGCTCATACACCAATACAATGCAAACTAACACAAAATTTTTATCTATTGAATTTAAATGTAATTTAAAAGAACATGCAAGATCTAGCATAAACAATGTAAATCTAACACCAAAAAAGAAAGAGTTGTCTATCGTAGGTTCACCAAAATGTAAAGATTGAAAAGGGGGGTAAGGAGATTATTTGTTAATTATTGTTTGATTTGATTAGAATGTGTTGAATTCCTTAACCCTAATTTACACTTAATTGAATTGTATTGATTGTGTGTTACAATTGTGATTGGGGAGAAGATAAGATGTTCCTTTTCTATCCTCAAATGCACAAATGGAAAATCCAAGTTGATCAACCCAAAAGAAGGGTTAATGCACAAATGAATCAACTATTCAAAAAGAGAACAAAGAAGGGGATCTTAAATTCTATTAATTAATTAAATGAATATGTTTAATTATAGTAATTGAAAAGGATAGGAAGAAGAACCAACCTTACAAAATTGTAGATCAAAGAATGTTGTTTTTTGAGGTCTGTAGACTATTTCTGGAAAAGATGACAGATGATCCTAGACTGGAACACAGAGACGAACAAAACCTAGAAATATTTTCCCAATCTACTATCATCTTATGAAAAAGGTTGACCCTGACCTAATAATGTCAACCTTGACCTACATAGATTTGATAGAGAATCTATTCGTGTCATCTGAAAGAAAGCCGAAAAGGGTATCCATATCTGTGTCCAAATCTACAGTCCCAAACTTGTACCTACAAGAAAAAGAGGATTTTTTGTTGTGGGGGAGGGGTTTGCCTTAGTCAAACCCTGATTTTGGAATTAACCTCAAATATATGTAATTGAAATTGCATAAAGATAAACAAAGTAAATGCATGAATTCACCTTGCTTGTAAAGTCCTTCTGGCGGATTCGAATACGTGGATCCACAAGTATGCTTCAAAATGTGGAATGTAGAAAGGCAGGATGTCTTCAATCTCTTGCTTGTAAATCTCCAACACCAAGTCTTGAATGGGTTCTTGAATTTGGAATAGCCTTGGAAGAAGGTGGATGGATAGATCACTAAAAGGGCATCCTGTAGCTTGAATCCTTCAATAGCCTCTAATGGATCTCCTTCATGAAAATGGATGCTTGAATGGATGAATGCTTTCTTGAAATATTTCTCCTTAGCTTTCTTGAACTTCACTTGATAATGCTTGTTCTCAATTAGGAATTCTTGATGCTTGATTAGAAGACTTAGTTCGCTTGATGATGGTTATTGTTAGAGAAAATGAGAGGAGAAGACTCCCTTTTATATGAAACTAGGGCACAATCTTCTAAGGAGGTTGACATAGGATAATTAAATTCCCATTAAAGCCTTTACCCCTAGGAGAGGACCTATATTAAATATAATTTAGGAATCAATGCCTCGGAACCCAAAATAGCCAACCCGGAAGTGGGAAAACACTTTTTGCAAAGACCGACATCCAAAAACTGTGAGACCCTGGGATCTTAACCCTAGGTTAAGGTCAAAGTTGACCTTGACCTAGGTTAGGTTTGAGGTCAACCTTGACCTAGGTCGGGGTTGAGGTTGACCTAGACCTAAAAGGTTTACCCTGACCTTGAAGCCCAGAATCACCAGTCTACAGTTTAGAATGCAGAAATTAGGCTAAAAAAGAGTGGAAAGAAGGACATAACAGGGGGGAAGCCATGTCAAGATCAAGAACCCATTCAAGGCACTTTTCATGACCCCAAACCACTTACTTGAAAGGATAAACAAGTCTACAATGGAAGTGCTTCCATTTTCTGACTATACACTATGTCCTGTATATGCTCAACAAGAGTAACTTGATCCTCCCTGGAAAAATATGGTAAAATTTTGAGAGTAGCTACTAGTATAGCATCATGTTGTGCTAGATTCAAGGGACTTCCTTGGTTAAAGGAAACAAAAATTTGAGTCATTGGGGCCTGAGGAACTTGCCTCCTTGGTAGCTGTAAAGTAGCAGCTCTAAAACTTGGCAGTGTTACTGCACTAACTCTTGCAACGGGAAGTGTAGACCTTGTCCTTATGGTATAAACAAGAGTCTCTTGAACTCTTTCTGCTACTCTTCATCCTCTCCTAGGTGGAGGTAGCTCCTTATATTGAAAATATCTAGAGATTCTTGTATGTATCCTTCTCATAAAAACCTATTAGCACTGAAACTATCGATTCTTCACCAATGGAGTCACCAACTATGCTTTGAACTTCTTGAAAGGTTCTGAAATTTTTGTAGGTTGCACAGTAAAACCAAAAAACAAAATATTATAGAAATATTGTCTATAACAATCCCACCAGGCATGCCAAAAAGTGTTATCACCTAAAATTGCACCCTTATCAAATTCTTAGAAACTTGACACTTTAAGGTAACATGGAATCACTTCATAAGCTGTGGGTCACTTAAAATATAGAGTGTATCTTCGGATAAGGCTGATTCCTAGCTGGTTCTAACACTTAAACTACCGATCTCAAGAAAAGGGAGAAAGAAACTGAAATGGAAAGAAACCTGGAATAAAAGCCTAAGACTTGAAAACTGCACTTAAACAAAGTGGATACCAAACTGAAGGAAAACTAAAATAATTTCAGTGACACCCTTAACTCAAATGCTGAAAAAAAAAGTATCACAACCTATTAAGAATTCTCATTCATAAATATCTCATTGACTGGTTAAAATAACACAAGCATTAAGGAGGAAAGATAATTTCACACCCTGGTCCTTAGACATTTTGTGACACGGCCAACAACCTACACAAGCAATCACTTACAGAAAAATGTAAAAATATTTGTGAGATAAAAGTTATAAAGGAAGGTCCTAACAACACTTCACTTAAACCTTATCAATCACATAACATCACACTGAACTGCAATAATGAGTTGGATGAAGGAAAAAAACTCTGCAAATAACATGAAACCTGCAATATATTCCACTTCCAATAAACTAAGTTACAGAAAAACAAAGAGTAAAAGATGCAGATCTGCAAAAAATACTAAGTCTCTTTCCTTCACTAATCATAACTACTAAGAAAAATGAGTCCAAACTCACTAATTATATCTCAAAACCCTAGGGTTGAAACTAAAAAAATAGCCCCCAAAAAAGATATTCCACTCTCTCCAAAATAAAGTCATGTCATGAAAAAGTCCTCTCAACTCATTAACCACCCCATGCCTCATCAAAACAGCCCCAAGAATGCTCCAACTAGTCATAATTGTCTTCGAAATCTTAGGGGAAATTCAAATTGGACCCTAAGACTTCTCCAACTCCCCTAAAAGAACTCCAACACTCCTAAATTGCCTCCAAAAGTCCTATATTACCTCTAAATTTCCAGAGACTTCATCCACCCTCCTATTTGTTGAAATCTAAAAATGGACTTATAGATTTCATTCCACATTTGCAATTTTTCTTTTTTAATAATAATTAATTGATTTATAAACATCAATTAATTATTACTAATTACAACATTTGCAAAATTTATCTTAAAATAAAATAAAAATAAAAATAACACTTTTAATAAATATTTTAAATAGCATAATAATACATTACTTGACTTAAGTAATATACTATTATATTACCCAAAATATCTATTAAAAGGAAAAGAGTTATTTTATTTTTAATGGTTGAACAAAACCGATACAAATCCAAAAGCTGTGGATTTCAAAGCATGTTTTAAACCAAAACAAAGGCACTAAAGTCCTTGCCCTAAAAAAAACAAAAGTCACTTTTCTCTTATCACTTGCATCTCAATGCCTTTGCAAAAAAATAGGACAAATCTTTGGAGAGGGTTTTGAAACTAAAAAAACATGCCATGAGAAGAGGGAAGAACTGTCCAGTTGCCATGAAGGAAAACATTCTACTAGTTTCATGGAAAATGTGGCTTCCCCTACTCAAAATGAATTCTCTATTCTTCACGCATTGAGAAAAGTCTGAGACTTGCGCGAGCAAGGAAGACTTTCATCGTATGCATCTCCTTGAAAATTTGTGTCTTCCTTTGAAATCATGACCTCCATTGCAAAATGATTCCATGTTGTTCCTTTGAAAATAATGCTTTTTTTTTGCTTTGACTACATCTGGGTTTGACTTGAAACGTGGCTCCAAAAATGCTTAATGGCTAAGAATGGATAGCCGTCATGTTTTCTTTTTGAAGATATGCTTACTATTGTTCTATATTTGCAAACTTCACTGTATCATCTTGCATCATGGTATGCTGGTTTTTCCTCTCTCTTTTTCTATTCTGAATAAGAAAATTGATACTCCTAAAAATCTATTAAATAGTGGCTTTCATTTCTGTGTTTACTTTGTGCTTGACTACTTTGTGCTTTTGGACTAATAGAAAAAATTTGGTGTTTATGCATATCTGTTGTTACGAGATTTTCTGATATTACATTTTGAAAGAAAAAAACTGCATTCTTCTTGGCCACCATGAAAAGTTCTGAAAATGTTTTATCTTACTGGAATATGTTCTTTCTTTTAATGCACTGGTTTTTTTTAGAATAAAATGCGGCCTCATTGACTGATACCTTTCTTTAAAAACCTGACTCCATTAAAGAAGAAAACTATTTTTACGATGTTATTTCCTTTAATATCTGTTGGCTCTTAAAAAAAATGTGGCCCTATTTTTCAAATAGAATCTCTGAAAATTTTAATCTGGGTATATAAAAACCATGGCTCTTCACAGAGAAAACCCTTCTATTGTTACTAGTGCCCAGAAAACATAGGAAATTAATGAACCTTCTTTCATACTGATCAATGCAAATGTTTCAGTTAGGCTGCTGTCATATTTAGATATAGATCCTTTTTGTCATTGGAAACTTAGGCCTAAATGCCTTATCAAAGACAAGTTAGCCTCCAAAAAGGTTTGGTATGTTTCCAGCCTTGCTCTTGCTTGAAGTGCAGTCAAATTTGACATTTGTACTTAGAGATTTGATCAAACTCTTGTGCATGACCTTTGGCCATTGAATCAAAGATCAGGCATTACTTGTTCCTGAGTTACTACTCTTGCATTTGATTTTGGACTTTGGGGTTCCAATTCATAGCTATATCATTTTTTCTTGTCGATGCCTTCAAGAAATAATTTAAGTTTCAACAACTTATCAATTGCTTCTTTATGTTTGGTGACTTCATTTGGAAAAACCCATCTAATCATTTCTTTATCACACATAATAGTTTCAATATATAGTAAATGCAGAACATATTTCTTGCACAAAGGAGGCATAATCCTTCTTCGCTCTTTCAGTTCTCCCTTAGAAAAACTCAAAATCTGCACAGCAGTCACCACAATACCAGGTTCATAACATGTGCCTCCGGAAATAAATGACTTATTCTGGAAAGTTGAACACCACTTTTCCAGTTCATATCCATCTTTTTTGCACTTTCCCTGTTGATGATGTAAACTGTATGAAACCCAGCCACCACTTGTTGATTGAATTTCATGTTGATGTTTCTGTTAAACTATAAGGTTTCAATTTGAAAATTATTGTTGCTTAAACATATTCTCAGTCCACTTATTTTTTTCATTATTTGTTGTCATTTAGAATACAATAAAAGGTTTTATGAAAGATTCACATGCCCCTTTAATACTGTATTTCTACTTCTTGCTTGATCTGATATTTGTTGATCAATGATATGCTAGGCTCAAACCCTTGTGGGAGCCACACATTACATCCATGTGACATTGATCATTTTACTACACAGGAAACAAACTCATAAGAAAAAGAATAAATTTGCTGGTTTACTTAGGAATGTGAGTGCATGTAGTGAATAGGATGGTGAGTTAGCCGGCTATTACTTAGATCGTAAGATCTAACTCTTCTTTAATCTCACTTGCATGAGCTAGAACAAAGGCAAGACATGATCGGGCAGTGAGACACAAAGAATCTAAAAGATCAACAATGTGGCTAGTCATTCCAATATCAGGCAATGACTAGCTCCCATGCACCTCCTTTTGTTTCAGGTTTTTTGTATTTGCATTCACATTTCTAGTTTAAGTACTTTGATTTATTTATTTTCAAAAGGTTAGTTTCACAATCGGTGTAAAACATAATAAGCATTTAGATAAATAAAATCTACATTTTCAGAAAAGCTTAAGATGTATCTTAGCTTCATATGATATTGCTTACTTTCAGTCATAAAATATAAATTTGTATTCATTGAATAAACCAAATGGTTATCATAGGCATCAAGCATAAATTTTTAGATAATCAATCAGTCCTAGCCAGCATGGCTTTGCCAATTTGAGCTCAAAATAATTTGGTAACAATAAGCACAAAGACTTAAATCACATGAACTTATTTTCTACTTCTAATACAACTATGAATCACAGCTCAAAGACTATGAATTCACTATAAGTAACTCCAATTGACAGCTAAAGTGAAAAGTATATACTAAATCAGATTTGAGGTTCTCCTTATAGAAACACTAATAATTTCACAAGCTTTCTCCACTCAAAGATTGAAAATACCTATTTTTTATTCACTCCAAAGTTGACTTGCACAACTGAAAGCAAAGTTCATACTTGCACAATCTCACCAGAGTTTTCTTGCTATGCATAAAGATAAAAATTACAATGAGCACCCTTCTTTATTTATAGGTGAGGGGCTTAGAGAAAAAATTTGGAGAAACCCAACTAATCGAGACTTATTCAACAACTGCTATCTACAATTGACTTTTTCAATATTACAGTCCTATGTAATGTTATTACATGTAATGAGTTATGTAATTGAAAATTGTTTCTTTACATGCAACTTGTCAAAACTATATTATAGAATGCATGATGAAAAAATAGACTAAGTGTCTAACAAGACACAACCCCATTACATCAACCTCTTATCAAAGAGATTTTTCTGTCACCAAATTGCCAAGTACTGGAAATTTTCAAATTTGTGAGTGGGTGGGAATATCTACAGAAAATAACACTTTGACCTCTGCATTTGGTGGCATCACTGATTTTCACTTTCACCCATGACTAGAAAGAATTTTATGATCCCTCTTATTGGTCCAATATCACCTGCTTGGAATCAGTCTTAAAAGCATTCTATAATTGATGAAACTTGAATTTCATCTTTCCTTTGTGCCTGATGGTTGCTTCTTATGACTTTGGATGAGTATTTGTAGCATTTGATTTTGAAAGTTGGTAGATCATTGTGCAAAATGGGCTTCAAACAAGGCTGAAGTGAAAAAGTTGCCTTTTGTGAGACATGGATACAATTCGGAGATTTTAGAGTGCACTGCAGATGAAGGTGCAAGTGTAGTTCAAACATGCAATAAGTTATGCAGTTGAGGAAAAAATTTCCTACCACATGAGAAAAATAAAAGAATTCTAAGTGGAATAGGAGGTTTTGGATATAACTGCACAAAAAATTTGCACAGGTGGTATACATATAGTTCATTGTGCAGTCGGGTCAAAAATTTCCAACTTCCCTTGGAATTGCCTTCTTCATAAAGGGATATTGTAAGAGGTTTTTGATGTGACTACGCATTCAACTGCATGCAACAAAATATGTAGTTGAGGTAAAAGTTCCTATTTTGGAAGGACAATAGTGGAAGTTTTGGATGTAGCTGTGTGTCTCATGACATGTAACTAAACATGTAGTTGGTATGAAAACCTTCGATCTAGATATGACTAAGTAAGGAACTTTTTTGGATAGTTACATTTTTTATTACATGTAACAGTACATGCAATGGGTATAAAAACTTGCAAATTTGGAAACAAGGAATGAATGACATTGGAGGTTTTGGGTAATATTACATCTTCCATCGCATGCAGAACAACATGTAGTTGCATATGCAAAGGACCTAAAAACTTTTGAATTTGCAAGAAGAAATGAAGACTTGTAAATGGAACTTTTTGGAAGCATTGCACATTGTGTTTCTTCAAGAAGAGCATATGATAATAATTTGCAATGATCATTTTAGGAATAACTATGCAGGAAGACACATTTTTCAACTATGTTGTAGCTTTACTTCATAATTTTTGCTCGTAACGGGTATGACAACTACTAATGTGAGGCATATGTCTGCAAGCTTTTCCTTATTTCTCATCTCATGGAAGTAAAGGGAATTTTAGATTTCTCAGGGTAGATGTATGCATGTGTTTGTCAAAATATTGCTGCAAATGGATAGGAAGTTTTTCTTTCAACACTATTTTTTGAAATGGTGGCTTATATATACATATAACTTGCAGATTTCCAGAATATTACAAGAACAGAATATTAATTTTAATAGGAACAACCCAAGTCTCTATGAAAATGGACCCATGACTGCAACAACAATCCATTCTATTCTAACATGGCATATACAGATGCTAGCCACGATAAAAAAACATTTTTAGAAATAAGCACATACATGTACAAAAAATCATTTTCAAACAAAAACGTCACCAATAAGCCTTAGGTGAAAGTTTCCATGGAATAATGCTTAAAATGTTGAGATTTATACAGAGATACATACATGTACAAAAAATCATTTTCAAACAAAAACATCACCAATAAGCCTTAGGTGAAAGTTTCCATGAAAAAATGCTTAAAATGTTGAGATTTATATAGAGATAATGATAAAAACAACCATAAACATAACAAGAAAGTGGCAAGAATACTTCCAAAATAATATGTTTTGCATAACAACGACCACAAGAACACACATAAGGTTCCTCAAAAAGAATTTTTTTTTTTGGACAAAAACCATAAATGACTTATCTAAAGGGAAAATTTAATCACGAAATCTAAAATGTTACCTGTATCTGGAAGAAAAAATTGATAAAATATGATGCAAAATCTCCTTCAGAAACTCAAATTTGTGAAGAAGTGAATTAAGGAAATGCAATACATATAGCATTTTTCTTTTTTAACCTAGTGGATTGGATACTTCAATGAACTCCACGTTCCAGACTTGGCACGTGACATTGACTCATAGTTCTCCGTGAATGATGAGGCTCGGTGCTTCCTTGCATGGAAGGAAATTTGCAACAATTGCAAAAAGGCCTAACTCTATGAGATTATCGGGAGTTTTTTTCGCATGGGAAGATAATATTTTATGTGATAAAACATGCAACTCTGAAAAAAATGTCTGATTCTTATATTTTTGGGATTCTTTTTCTTATAGTGTAAACATTATAATATGTAATGATAGATAAAAGGTCCACGTCAAGAGTTTACCTTCTATGCATTCACATATAATGTGACGGGATTACTTTTAAAAACTCATTTTACAAAAAAAATGCAATGACTTTTTAAAGGTCCGCCTAGGACGCAAATTGGGAGTTAAAATTATTTATATTATAATTACACATTATAAGATATAACAATGCAATTTAATATAAACAAAAGGAACTTTAAGATTTTAATTATATATATATATATATATTTATTTATTTATTTATTTATTATTTTATTTTTTTATTAGTAAAAGACCAAGGCCAAGTAATTTTATTAATCTATAAATTTTACAAAATTCTTCATTCATTGCAGGCACTGGTAGGAAAGAATGGAGAAGAAAACCTCCAGTCTTGCCTGGGACAATGGTCCAGAATATAGATTACATTGGTTTAAATATGGGGGCATTCCCTCATTTACAGATAAATATAATAACCTACCTTATTTACACAGCTCTATAAGAGGGCCTCTCCATTTATCCTTGTACATATAAGTAGGACCGAGGAGGTTATATCCGATATACTTGATGATGACCACCATGAGGCTGAAATTATAATCCTTGAAGTTGGTTCTTTATTACGATCTCATGTATTTGGAGTCCATTGCTTTTCCTACACACAAAACCTCTAGCCAAAATCTTTCTAATGCTAACTGATCAATATGATACATTTTAATCATATGAAATGTATAATTTTTGTTAGAAACATTTACATGCTATTATTCCCAAATTTAGAGAACATTACCTCTGTCAAAGCCTATTTAAATTCAAATACTAGTTATTCTAATGTCCTCATAATGAAGGAAAAAATAATTTAGCTGAGCCTTAATTCATCTATGGATAGATTCCCTCTATGTAACTAATTATCCATAACCTGCACATATATAGAAGACATAAAAATAGTTTTGGATAAAAGTAGGAATAGGTGTATCATATCTATGTTCCAGAATGTTAGCCTATATATATATATATATATATATATCAACTTATGTGTATATGTAAATAGAAATATTTTGTTACTATTCTAAATTAAATAAATAAATTTGTATCTCCTCTAATACTGTGGTTACACCAATCTTATACTCAAATCTTATTTATATACTCGAGAGGAAAAGGAAAGGGCTTTTCTTCCTTCTTAAATTGTTTCAGCAGAGCTACCATGGTAATTTTTAGACTAAACCTGCCTTTTGTGACAGAACAAAGGTGCTTATTTTTTATTTAGATGTTTTAAAAATAAGAAAAGGTGTTCCAACTTACAAATATGTATTTATACGATTTTAACAACCATTTTGGAAGGCAAAACTAAACAGTAGGTTATTCCTTGATTCAAAATCTAGAGCCTACTATTTAGATAATCGCTCTTAGTTAAAATGTTTTTCTCGAGTTAGTGTGATAACAACAATATTTATATATCACAACCCTAATTCATAGCCAAAAATGGCCAACAGAATACCCTAGCTTTACTACTTTTTCATATCAGAACATTTAGCTTAAATAAACTGAAGGAGCACACAAATAGATCATACTTATTAAATTTCAGATACAGAAAACATCAAGTGAAAAATTAGATAATCTCTTTAATGAGATAAGCAGATCCCAGAACACCTGAAATCAAGGGATTAATCTTCTTCATCCCCTACCCTAGAAACCCCAGTATTCAGAGATACAATTTTGTGTCTCTTGTTTCTGTGATGATGACCTTCATCCATCCATATATCAATCATATCTCTAGAGTCCAAATCGTCAAAGCAATTCCTATCTGTTTCCCCTACATCATCATTATGCCTATAAGAAAAGAACCAATTTTCCTCATTGGGAATCCTTAAGTGCATGAAAGTCATTAAGAAATCAAGATTCCTCTTAATTACTGGTTCTCTGGATATAAAGGCATGGAAGTCTTCGACAATCATAATGGGGATGGTCGGGGTAGGCCTTCCATTGATGGCCAGTAGATCATAAAACCTTGGCATAGTGATAGTGCAGTCTAGCTTAATATTTTGAAGAACTTTATCAATATTACCAAGGTATTTCTGTTTAAAGGTCCGTAGACAGAGTTTTCCAATATCCTCTTTTTTAGGGTCGACATAAATATCCGATGCAATGAACATAGATGGAATCTCTGAGTTCACCCTATATCTATCAAAGTTAGAAAGAAATTATCGGCCTAAGATTCTATAAACTGCTCTTAGAATAATTGATTGAGAGTTCAAAAGGATAGACTTAAGCCGCTTTGTAGTAACCTCTCCATCGAAGGCTATCTGAGGTTTAGTGCGGACTAATTTAATTGGAGTCGTCATATTGCCACCACACTCAGATAGCCAGGGATACACTCCCAAAGTCACGATAGGAGACTAATATATAGTAGGTGAAGAGGCGATCAGTGACCTAAAAACCAACCTTCAGAATGCCACTTGGAAGACACTCAGACGAAAGTAGAAGTAATGAAGATGAATCATCAAAGGCAAGGAAAAGGGATATGGAAAGGCACAGATGGAGAGATGCTCCTGAAGCTCCGCCAAGTTGTAATTCCTAAAAGGCCAAACATCATTTTAGAAAGGGCAGGAGATGCCACTCCTAGGATATATATATATATATATATATATATACACACACACACACACCCATCTATTTGAATATACATATATATAGATATATATGGATATA
>MU225695.1:764878-781953 GCA_018584345.1 Thuja plicata
ACATATATACTTGTATCTATTTATACATATTTAGATAGAAGGAATGATAAAATCTTTTTAAGAGCTACCTATTAAGCATGAATATGCTTGCTAGCTATGTAGTTGTCAATAGCTAAGTTAGCTAGCTCATCTGCACGTCCATTTCCCTCCCTATAAATTTGGTTTATAGTAATTTTATCAAAGGATTTACTCAAGAGAAGAGCAAGTGAAAGGAGAGAGTCCAATCTCTAGTTCATGAGAGAGCCCTTCCTTAGTGCATTAATTATTATAGTTGAATCTCCTTCTATAGCTAAGTTGTTGATCTTAAGTTTTTTACTAAGGGATAAGCCTTCAATCAAGGCTTCCAATTCCACCCAATTGTTAGTTTCTCTTCCTATAAATCTACTACTCTTACCTATTTCAACTCCCTCTGAATTATGAATAGTGCAACCAATCCCAGGTAGTCCAGGATTACCTCTTGATGCCCCATCAAAATTTAGTTTATACCACCCCACAGTGGGTGGAAACCACTTATAGGATTTCCATTTAATAGAGGCATAATCTGGTCCATGAGCAATGAAAGGGGGGAGTTTCAATCCTAACCATTTATTTCTAGTTTTATCATGCCAGAGAGTCATCATTGTCTCCTTTCTATTTTTAAGCAAGATTTTATTATTAGCAAATTCTACAATAGAGCTTTCAATTTTGTTGATGAGACTATAGGAGTCCATTTTGGTGTCTTGAAAAATTCATCTATTACTCTCTTTCCAAATCTCCCATAATAAAATAGGAGGAGCCACAGATCATAATAAACTATAAATGCTATCTTTTTTTAATTGAGGCCATGAGAGAAGGAACTCGAAAATAGAAAATGGAAAAGCAGATATCTAGTTTAGTTTCTTGCATAGCCAGTCCCATATATTCCTGGAAAAAGGACAAGCCAAAAGAAGATGGTCAATGCTCTCCTCCTGTTTTTCACATAAAATACACCTAATTGGGCCCATAAAGCCTATTCTCTGAAACTTGTTTGTTGTTAGAATTCTTCTATGCCAAACTAACCATGCGAAAAAGCCAGCTTTAGGTAAGGTGTCTTTACCCCAAAATAAGTTATAAGGAAGGTTCACTTTTGGGTTATTAATTTTTAATCTGAGATAATTGTATCCATCTTTGATTTTATATACCCTAGATTCATTACGATCCCAAATCAATTTATCCTATTTTGAGAGCAACCAAGGCTTCCTAGCTTCCAAAATCATGTTTAGCCTATCTTCTTCATCACATGGAAGAAGCATGGCATCTCTATCTTTCCATTTCCACCCATTTATTGGATTAGAATCACAGACAATGTAATCTTTAACCTTAGAACCCCAGTTAGTTTCAAGGATTTCTTTTTATTAATGTAATATTAATATATTATCAAAAACTTAATCAAAACAAAAGAAACAAAAACAAAAATAAAATAAAAATAAATAAAAATGATTAAAAACTTTAAATAAATAAACAATATTATTTACTTAGGAAAAACTTAGAGTTTTTAAAAGAACCATATTAAATTTTAATATAGTTGTCATAATTTTATTAAAAACAAAAATTATCACAACAATTGGCTCTGAGTGGCGAACATCTCTTGTCCATCCTTGGAGATGACAAGAGATGTAGAATCCAATTTTCTAAGTGCCTTCTTCCATTCCATTGGGCTATAGAGTCAGGAGACCAAAATGACAAAGAAAAGACTAAAAAGACACAAAAACTAAAAGACTCAAAGACTTGGACTTTTATGTACACTAGCACTTATCTGGAGCTCATTCAAAATAGTGCTTCAGATGTTGTCCACTATAGCATAGTGAAAATGGTGTTACATCTCAGTATGCCAGAAGGAAACTATTTTCTCCAGAGATTTGATGAATCATGAAAGGACCATGCCAGAGTATCAAACTTCCTATGCATTCCTTTAGGTTCTCTTCACTTATCCCAAAGCAATACCTGGTCACCAACTTAAAACTCTCTCTACTTTGATTTCTTGTCAAAGAGAACATTGACTTTCTTTTGATGTTCTATTATGCGATCCACCACTTGAGTACGTTGTTCCTCCAGTGTAGACAAGAACATTATTCTCTTATCCACAGCATTGTCAAATGTCTCATCTTCAATTGCCTTGGCTAACCTCAAAGCGGGAAGATCCAAAGTGATAGGAATTTCAGTATTCAACCCATTCAAGCCCACAATGCATCATACAACAGCTTGTGCCAAGATCTTTGATTCTCATCCACCAACTTCCTGATAATGGTAACCAGGTTCTTATTAGTGGATTCTTCTTGACCATTACCTTGAGATTAGTAGTCGAATGAGTGCACCAAAGTGATCCCATAATCATAACAAAAATGTGTAATTTCATTTGATGAGAATGTAGTTGCATTATCCATCACAATCTTATGAGGAACACCAAAGTGTGAGATGATGTTCTCCTTTAAGAAATTGCACACTACCTTAGATGTAGCACACTTTTTTGGTATTTCCTCTATCCATTTGGTGAAGTAATCCATTGTTGTAAGGTCATATGTGTGCCCCTTACTTGGAGATATCTCTACCTCTACATGCTCTTCCTAGTGGCTCATGGAAGAATTTACCCAAGTTTTTTAGTGATGGACAACAACATCCTAATGAACATATTGTTTCTTTTTACATCGCATATGGTGTTCTTGGTGTGGAACATGAGGATGTGTCTATGAGGTTGTTTGTGGAAACTCTCCAAAGTGTAAATGTTGACTGGTTTTACCATCTTCCAGCATAAACTATCACAAACTGGGCTACTCTCGTAGCCAAATTTTTAGAAAGGTTCAAGCCGCCTTAAGATGCTCACACTTTGTTGGCCCTACTCACCCAGTTGAAAAAGGCATCTCACGTACATATGCATGAATTTTTGGCTCCTTTCAACAAGTTGAAAAGAAATATTTCAGCTATTTCTCATCCTACAACTAAAAATTTGAAGTTTTTCTTTGTCAATGCTCATATTCCCAAAGTTAGCTTTCTATTGGGAAGATCAGATCCTGCTACTCTTGTAGTTTCATAGACATTGGCCATTGGAATTGAAGATGACCTTATTCATGTTGGGCAGATAAAAATTGATGCAAGTGGGTTTGATGAAATTTATCTTTCTTCTGATTCATTTTCTTCTATCACAAGGATAGATCTTGTGGTGCAGAGGTTAGAAAATGAGTTGCTTTTCGTCAAAAATAAAATAGCTCAAGGTATGTTCTTCGTTCCTAACGAGGATGCACCAAGAAAGCCTCTTGTAAATATTTCTCATAGTTTTATTGTTGGGAATAAAAAAAATTTGGTTTCATCACCAAAGAAGCTTGCTATTGAGGCACCATCAGTGAAGGCAACAACAAAGCATCCTGAATCTGAGGACAATGATCTTGCTATACTCTTTCAAGAAAAGGAAGAAGATATAGTTGTCAACTCTTATTTCTGGTTCACACAGTCTCAGAAAGCCATTGATGAAAAGCAGAAAGATGAAAAATTTCCATATGATGTTCAAGTGAATGAAGATAATCATGTCATTAGGCATAAAAATATGGACATACAGGCAAGTCTTAGTCAAGTTGAGAATAATGTATCATCATTTCCAAGTCATGGACTTGAACAAATTTTGTATGAAAGAGTTACTCTAGAACTTGATGAAGGTTTTATCATGAACATCATAGAGGAATTTTGTTCAATTATTGAAGATAATTCTCTAATGTCTGAAATTTGTAACCAACATAATGTAGAAACAAGTAATGAGGTAACCCATTTTGATCAGCCCAATGTGATGATGGTTGATGAACCAGTTACTTGTTAACATTATAGCCTTTATGGCTAAGATCAACTTGGGCATTTGAAGATAATAACAATTTTCTATTTATTATCACCCTTGTGATATATATACATGTGTGATTTTATAATAATAACTAAGGCATTATTATTATAAAATAAACAAATAAAATAATTAAGTAAAAGGGCCCAAGTTAGCCATCTCTTGGAGGGATAGTTAATTACCAAGGCACATATATATTCAAGTTTGATTGTTGGAGAAGAACACACCAAAAACATAATGTTTGTTCTTCCTCTCAAGAATCCAAAGAAGGAAAATTATCCTTGCATTATAGAGCGAAATTTATCAGCAAATTGGGGTGAAATTTAGCAGTGAATTGGAGTGAATTATTTCAGGCATTCATCTGCAAATTTATATATATACTTGGAGTCCGAATTTATATATATACATTACTTGAGGGCAAATTATTGGATAGAATTCACATGCCTTGGGGTTTGAATCTAACACTTTAGAGGGCTGCGATTATGGACCTGTGTGGTAGCATTTTCTACATCACATCAATGTTGGAGCTACAGATCTAAAAGAAGGGCAGACTTATCAAGATAAAGTGGTGTACAAAATTGGTACCATCTTTCCACCTTTCTTTGTCAATTTTTTCTATATATTGTTTCAGTTTTTAAAGCTATCTATAGATTGTATTTTCTTTCCATAGATCTAAAAATATCAACATGGTATCAGAGCCTCGGTAGAGGAAAGATCTTATTCAGATTTTAGGAAAACGGTCTCAAACTTTTAAGACTTGAAACATGGATAATCTAGCCCTATATTTAGCCTTGTCTACCCAAACTTCTAATAAATACTCTTGGGTTATTGATAGCGGGGCTTCAAGGCATATCATTGAGTTCCAGGAAAACATTGATTCATTTTTAGAAAGCATTAAGGAAGAAGTTACCATAGGAGATGATACTTCTTATCCAATTATGGGCTTTGGGAATCGCAACATTCAAATGAATTCTGACATAACCTTACAACTCTCTCAAGTCCTATATGTTTCAGGCATAAAGAGAAATCTAGTTTCAATATCAACACTTGAGGATAAGGGTTATAAAATTACATTCATGGATGGGAAAGTTTTGGCTTGGACCAAAAATTCATCCTTGAAACAAACCTATACTATAGAACTAAGACATGGATGTCTTTATAGACTTGATACTATTTTATCTCAAGCTATCATGGTTGAATCAATTGACTCGTATGATTTATGGAATAGGAGGGAGGGCATCTAAATTTCCAAACATTGTCTTCTATGGATAAATTTGTAGTCGGGTTCCCTCACTTATCTCCTAGACATGAAGGTGTATGCAAAGGATGTGAATTAGGAAAAAATATCAAATCCTCCTTTCCTAGTAGTGAAAGCAAGACTAAGGAAATATTGGAGATAGTACATTCTAACCTTTGTGGACCCATGTCAGTACCATCCATTGGTGGATATCTTTATTACACCATATTTATAGATGACTTTTCTAGTAAGACTTGGATATATTTCCTAAATAACAAAGAATATGTCGATGTTCTCAACAAATTCAAAGAGTTCAAATCTCTAACAAAGAATCTTACAAACAAGAGGATAAATATTCTTAGAACAGATAATGGTGGAGAATACATTTCTGAAACCTTTAGCACCTTCTGTGTAGAATCATGAATTAAGAGGGAGTTTACTATTCCTTACAACCCGCAACAAAATGGAATAGCTGAAAGGAAAAATAGGACCATAGTTGAAGCAGCAATGGCTATGCTACATGATCAAAATCTTCATACATCACTGTGGGTTGAGGCATCCAACATTGTGGTTTACATTCAAAATAGATATCCTCATTCAACTTTGAACAATAAGACTCTCGAAGAGGCATTTAATGGAAACAAACCTGATGTGAGTCATCTTAGGATATTTGGTTGTCCTGTATATTTTCACATCCCAAAAGAAAAGAGAACCAAATTGGAACCCTCAGGAAAGAAGGGAATATTTGTGGGATATAGTGAATCTCCAAAGGCCTATAGGATCTATGTTCTAAGGAAAAGTCATATTGAGTTGAGTAGAGATGTTATATTTGAAGAAGACCTTGCATTCTCTACCTCTAAGGATATAGCATGTGATGGCCTATTTCAATCCAACCCTCTTGAGAATCAAAGGAAATATCATGATGTTATTGAATATGATCCAATAACTATAAGTGAACCTAGCACTTCCATCTACAAGAAAAGACCATTGTGGGCCACTAAAATGTTGGAAGATGCAAACAACTATGCAGCTCCTACTGGAACTTTCAAAGAAAGTAAAAGATCTAAAAGGAATACTAACTATGCTGCATTCATGAGTGAGATTATAGATTCTGAGCCTTCCTTTGTTTGTGAAGCACTTAAAATATGGGCATGGAAAGATGCAATGAAAGAAGAATATAGATCTATAATGAAAAATTATGTGTGGGATATTGTTCCTTGACCTAAGAACAAATCCATGGTATCATCAAAATGGATATTAAAAATCAAACATGTTACAGATGGTAGTATTGAGAAACATAAAGCCAGATTCATAGCCAGGGGGTTCACTTAAAATGAAGGTGTAGACTATGAGGATACTTTTGATCTTGTTGCTCGATATTCCTTGGTTAGGGAAATTATTTCCATTGAAGCTTCCAAAGGTTGGAAGATCCATCCATTAATCAAATGGATGCTAAAACTGCATTTCTAAATGGAGAAATTGAAGAGGAAGTATATATAGAGAAACTTGAAGGATTTGTCACAAAAGATCAACAATCATATGTGTGTAAGCTTAAGAAATATTTCTATGGGCTCAAACAAGCTCCTCGAGCTTGGTATGAAAGGATTGATCGTTATCTTCAAAATCTGGGATTTTCAAAGAATGATGCAAATCCTAATCTCTATTTCAACATATTAAATGGAGATTTACTGATATTGGTGCCATATGTAGATGATCTCCTAATCAAAGGAGAAGAGTACCTTATAGCAGACTGCAAGCAAGATCTTGCAAAGGAATTTGAAATGAAGGATCTAGGCCTTCTTCATTATTTTCTTGGTTTAGAAGTGTGGCAACAATCTCATGGAATTACTGTGAATCAAGGGAAATATACTATTGATATTTTAAAGAGATTCAGTATGATGGATTGCAAACCAATGTCCACACTTATGGAAACTAATCTTCTCAAGTTGAGAGAAGCTATAACTAGTTCTGAGACTGCAGATGCTAGTTTATATAGATAGATTATTAGATCTCTTATATATCTAGTTAACACTAGACCTGATATTTGTTATTATGTAAATGCTCTAAGTCAATTTATGGTAGAGCCTAAACAATTACAAATGAGTGCAGCTAAGCATATTCTGAGATATCTTCATGGGACCATTAAGTATGGTCTACTATACAAAAATGTAAAACTAGAACTTCATGGTTTTACAGACTCTGATTGGGAAGGATGCAATACAGAATGGATGAGTACATTTGGATGTTGTTTTAGCTTGGGATCAGCTATGATTTCTTGGTTCACCAAGAAATAGAATTATGTTTCTCAAAGTTCAACAGAAGTAGAGTATATTGCAGCTTCTCTCTGGGCTTGAGAAGCCATCTGGTTAAGGAAACTCATTGTAGGAGTGTTTGGACAAACCGTGGAGCCTAGTGTTATTTATTATGATAATCAGAGTTGCATTAAACTTGCTATTAACTCCATGTTCCATAATAGGTCCAAACCAACATAACACGGGGACATGCCCCCCCCCCAAATCCCCAACACACCCGTTATGGGGGACATCAATCCCACATTTCCAACGGCACCACCCATCGGCCACCATTTTGTTAGGGACGTGGGGACGTCTACACATCCCCCTTTGGGGATGAGGGATGCAAAATAGTCCTCAATGGAGAATAGGGATGCCAAAATGTCCCTCGACCCCAAAGGGGACACACGGGCGTCTCCTGTCAAAGCACACAAATAAATCAATTTAAAAAAAAAAACCACAACATTATAATATTGTTTAGTTTTCTAACCTCTTGAGGGACGATTAGACGCCTCCTTCACTACATTTTGGGCCTTTGCATTTTGATTTTGTAGCTTGTACTTGTTTTTATATTCATATCATGTTACTCAATGTAATCATCTTTATGATTAGATACTCATAATTTTGATACTCAGAATTCTTCCACTTGTTGATTCGACTATTTATAAATTATAATTATAATTATATTGTTCAAACTTCAATGTTCTATGTTATTAACTTATTGTTCCTTGTTCAATGTTCAAACTTCAATGCAATGTAGTATTTAGTTTTACTTTTACTAATAGTAATTCTAAATGTCTTAGACTCTTATATTGTTATACATTTTTTCATAACTAGCATTTTATGTACCACATGTATAGCATATAGTATATACACCTCACCCCCCACCCTAGTCCCCCACCTTTGTCCCCCCGCCATCCCCCCACCGTCCCCAAATTGAGGCCCCTCTGTCCCCCCTGCTTAAAAACTTGTCCCCCTATCCCAACGTCCCCCCATCCCCCAAGGCGGTGTAACTATGGTCCAAATATATTGAGATTCCTTATCACTATGTCAGGGATATGGTGGAAAGGAAGGCCATTCAATTAGAATATGTATGTACTTATGAACAAACTACAGATATTCTCACCAAACCCCTAGCAAGGATCAAAATTGAACATTTCAGGAATAAACTTGGCATGGTTAAAATATGAGTTTGTTGTACTAACATTTCTTTTATGTTTTATGAATTCATATTTCTTTATGGAAAATTTTATATGAATTCATTCTTTTATGCTTAGATTTATATGTGGATTATGGCAGTTCACATTTATATGTTTGTTGAATATCATGGACTTGATATTCGTTGGATATCATGAATTTGATATCCTTTGAGTCTTGGAGACTCGTAGATCAAGGATCCACATTTGATTATTGGTGACATCATGGACTTGATGTCCGGAGACCACTACTCCGAGCTTTTGGTGAATATCATGGACTTGATATTCGTTAGGCCAATGCTCTTGATATCATGGATTTGATATCTATTGAGTCAAGGTGACTCATGAATAATTAAGATCATGGACTTGATGTTACATTGAATATCTTGGATTTGATATTCCTGTATATTTGAGAATTCGGTGGCTTGATGTTATCATGAATATGATGGACTTGATATTCTTGTGGATCTGATCAATACACAAATAGGAAGGATAACATCATGGAACTAAATGATGATATACATATGGACTTATGTTTTCATCTTATATGGTAGATAGGGATCTACCTTCATTGATGTGGAGTCTATGACATCTCAGGATAAGGTATCCGAGATGGTTATGTTTTTGTTACCACTATCAAGGATGATAGTTAGATTAAAAGGGTGTGTCCTACTATAGATGGGATCTATAGGTTGATCTTACCCTCAATTTTAAGCGGGAGTGTTAACATTATAGCCTTTATGACTAAGATCAACTTGGGAATTTGAAGATAATAATAATTTTCTATTTATTATCACCCTTTCGATATATATTCATGTGTGATTTTATAATAATAACTAAATAATTATTATTATAAAATTAAAAAATAAAATAATTAACTAAAAGGGCCCAAGTCAGCCATCTCTTGGAGGGATAGTTAATTACCAAAGCACATATATATTCACACCAAAAACATAATGTTTGTTCTTCCTCTCAAGAATCCAAAGAAGGCAAATAATCCTTGCATTATAGAGTGAAATTTATCAGCAAATTGTGGTGAAATTTAGTAGCGAATTGGAGAAAATTATTTTAGGCATTCATCAGCGATTTTATATATATACTTGGAGTCTAAATTGATACAAAATATGGTGTGCGATTTGGATCAGAATATTATGCATATCAAGGGTGCCAATTACCCTATCTAGGGCTTGGTGCCCATCTCCTATTTTACACATTACTTGAGGGAAAATTCTTGGACATAATTCACATGCCTTGGGGTTTGAATCTAACACTTTAGAGGGTTTTGGACTTGTGTGGTAGCATTTTCTACATCACATCAGTGTTGGAGTTGCAGATCTAAAACAATGGCAGACTTATCAAGATAAATTGGTGTACAAAATTGGTACCATCCTTCCACCTTTCTTTCTCAATTTTGTCTATATATTGTTTCAGTTTTAAAAGCTATCTATAGATTGTATTTTCCTTGCATAGATCTGAAAATATCAACATGGTATCAAAGCCTAGGTAGAGGAAAGATCTTATTCATATTTTAGGAAAACAGTATCAAACTTTTAAGACTTGAAACATGGAAAATCGAGCCCTATATTCAGCCTTGTCTACCCAAACTTTTAATAAATACTCTTGGGTTATTGATAGTGGGGCTTCAAGGCATATCACTGGGTTCTGGGAAAACTTTGATTCATTTTCATAACACATTAATGAAGAAGTTACCATAGGAGATGATGCTTCTTATCCAATTATGGGCTTTGGGAATTGCAACATTCAAATTAAGTCTAACATATCCTTACAACTCTCTCAAGTCCTATATGTTCCATGCATAAAGAGAAATCTAGTTTCAATATCAGCACTTGAGGGTAAGGGTTATAAAATTGCATTCATGGATGGGAAAGTTTTGGCTTGGACCAAAAATTCAACCTTGAAACAAGCCTATACCATAGGACTAAGGCAAGAATGTCTTTATAGACTTGATACTATTTCATCTCAAGCTCTCATGGTTGAATCAATCGACTCATGTGATCTATGGCAAAGGAGGTTAGGGCATCTAAATTTCCAAACATTGTCTTCTATGGATAAATTTGTAGTAGGGTTCCCTCACTTATCTCCTAGACATAAAGGTGTATGCAAAGGATGTGCATTAGGAAAAAATATCAAATCCTCCTTTCCTAGTAGTAAAAGAAAGGCTAAGGAAATATTGGAGATAGTACATTCTAAACTTTGTTGACCCATGTCCGTACCATCCATTGGTGGATATCTTTATTACATCATCTTTGTAGATGAATTTTCTAGAAAGACTTGGATATATTTCCTAAAGAACAAAGAATCTATCGATGTTCTCAACAAATTCAAAGAATTCAAAGCTCTAATAGAGAATCTTACAAACAAGAGGCTAAAGATTCTTAGAACAAATAATGGTGGAGAATACATTTCTGAAACCTTTAGCACCTTCTGTGTAGAATCAAGAATTAAGAGGGAGTTTATTGTTCCTTACCACCTTCAACAAAATGGAATTGCTGAAAGGAAAAATAGGACCATAGTTGAGGCAGCAAGGGCTATACTACATGATCAAAATATTCATACGTCACTATGGGCTGAGGCATCGAACATTTTTATTTACATTCAAAATAGATGTCCTCATTCAGCTTTGAACAATAAGACTCCTGAAGAGGCATTTAGTGGAAACAAACTTGATGTGAGTCATTTTAGGATATTTGGTTTTCCTGTATATTTTCACATCCCAAAAGAAAAGAGAACCAAATTGGAACCCTCTAGAAAGAAGGGAATATTTGTGGAATATAGTGAATCTGGAAAGGCCTATAGGCAAATCTTTTGAGTTTTGAAAACCTTTTGTTTCATTGTACAAGAGTTGAGAATTTGAAAAAGGAATAGAGATTATCAGACTTTCAGTTGTTGTCTTTACCATTAATGGATGTATTCTTATGTTGCGTTCATTGATCCTTGTTGAAATTAAATAGTTATCTTGTTTATATTACTGGAACACTTTAATTCTAGTTTTTTGAAGACTTTGTTCTTTAGGAAATCAGGGTTACTATAGAGAGTAGTGGCTACAACAATTGAAAGATGAAGACTTTGGGCTTCAGTGGTAGAATATTTATCAAATTAGAGGGTATTCAAGGAAAGACTTTGAGATTTCTTTTGTATCCAAAGTTAGATTTATCATTTGAAGTAAGGATAGAAGACTTTGAGCTCTTATAGTTATTTCATCTTTAGTTAAAATAGACCGTTGTCTTACAAGACTATTCTTAAGTCATTCCTTGAGCCACCGGTATTACTGAAGAAAGGAGAACTATTTGTTATACAGTTCAGTTTTACTTGAAGACACATGTGGTAAGAAGGGAGCCTACCCTATTGCTGAGAGGAGAGAGAAATCTCAAATGCTATTTCCTAAATGAAACATTTTTCCAAGTTGTAGTCTTAGCGACTTGCAAAATATTTAGCCAAAAGGGTTGAGATTCTTTATAGGGAAATGTGGATTCTCTTGTCTTGTTGGCAGATACTGGTACTAAGTTTTAGCATCTTGGGCCTACCAGAGTTAGTGACATGGGTCAAGCTAGTTACATGTCCACTATCATTGATGGTAGTTTAGCATCAGTTGGTAGTAGTCTCAATGATACTGGATCTAAGTTTCCAGACAACAATTCTTTATGTGAGCTTGTCGCTGAAGCCATGGATAGTGTGAGAGTAGAGGATGTTGTAGATACCACTTTCGATTCTGACACCTTGGATAATGGTGTTATTTTTTAGGACTATGAAGAATATTTGAGCTCTAACAACTTTGATGTTCATGACAGACGTCGCAGTGTGGAGTCAGTACAAGAGATTGCAGACTTTTCAAGTATTGAGGAGGTGAGCATGGAGTCACCCAGTGATGACACTCAGGAGTGGAATTTTATAGATGATTCGGGTGAGATAGGTTCATGCCACAGTGTAGATGCTTCACATGATGACATTGAGTCATGTCTATAGCTAGAGATAATAGAGGGGTCTCAAATAGACAATGTTGATGCTAGCATTGTGGATACGTCTGATATTGAGTGTGAGGATGATGGGTGTTGTAGTGTGTTTGGTTTTTTATGTCATACATTGGGTGTGGACTCAACGTTGTTATCCAGTGGTGGTGGTTTGCAGTATCCTTTTCTAAAAGGACTCACAAATGAGTATGGGGAAGCATATGAGTGGCAGGAGTTTGTTTCAACTAGAGCTTTCATTCCTTCTGATGAGGTTACTTCTTCAATGACTCATGAGGATGAGTCTATTTGTAGCGAGTCATGTTTGATTTATCAGACCCTGGGGGAGGCCTTTGAGTTTTTAGTGAGTGAGGATGGGTCTCAGGATCTAGATTTTCATGTGGTTAGAGAGGGTGGGGTAGCTGAGGATTGTGATGAGTCAGATTCAGTAGCAACTTCCTTGGGGGTAGATGAGGATGAGTTTGATGTCAGCACTCACTCTGTAGAAGTGTGCTCAGATGATAATACATAGGAATACAGTGATCTTGAGGTGAGTTTGTTGGATATAACTTCCTTCCATAGTGTGGACATTGTAGTTGAGATTGTACCTAGGAGGCCTGTTGTGTAGAGTCATCATGTGACTAGCCAGTTGAGATTCAGTAAGAGACAATAATTATACTCTCAAGAATTTTGATGCCACTCGGAATCTATGGCTATTTATGATTGGGATTATCATATGGCAGATGAGCATAGTGGTGTTTACCTTTCCCTAATAATGATTCTTTCTTTGTGAGAGACTGTCAGGAGTTTGTGACAAAACTATATACAATTGTTAGCTGAGCGAGATCACCTAGTTGAGTGGGGGAGTATTGCATATGAGGCACTGTTGGACAGAGAGAAGGGGGTGAATGATCTTACTTAGGAGCTCACAATGAATTCTAAGGTTTTAGAGGGCACTGAGTTGGATCCCCAGGAGTCGTAGGGATATTTAGCAGAGGTGACTATGGAGTTGGAGTAGATTCAGTCTTTTCCAGCCATAGATCTAGTTCAATTGCATATAGTAGTGGTTGGTGGTGAGTCAACTTCCACATTTGGTAGTGATGGATATGTTGGGAACACAATCACATCCATTCTTGAGATAGATGTAGTAGATGCAGAGGAGGTGAGTGCTTTAGTAGAGGAAAATAGGGAGAGTTTTGTGGTATCAGGTTCTCCAGTTGTTAGCGTGATGGAAAATGATATAGATCAGGTTGTCGAGAGTCCTGAGGTAGCAGGATTAGATTTTTTGAAGAGTTGTTTGCTAGTTTCTAACACTACTCCCTTTGATTCACACGCTTGGATAGGGTATCATCTGGTTTGGAGGTGAGCTCTCATGATGATTTGTTTCCTTCTGCTGGAAGCAACTCTATTCTTTCATCTCATTCAGATAATAGCGTTAGGTAGTTGGTAGTGCCCTAGAGGGTTTAGATGTGGATTGCAGTGGAGAAATTTGATGTTGCTTCTTATATTTTCTACTGCACAAATTCGTTCATGGAGTACTTACTTGAGAGTTCAGTTTTACAGGAGGGACCTTTTAGAGCTTTTGAGGGTACACTCATTCTGGGTTCTCATGGTATTCAACTTTTAGTGGGGAGGAAATTAGATACTTTGACTACAATGTTTCCTCACATGGATTTTTTTGTTGGGTTTGGTGGTAGAGTTACCCAGGATCCTTCCCGACTAGTTTTTCAGAATCAGAGATTGGAACCATCTCTTGATTTGTAGTTCAATTTTGATGAGCCTTTGACGGGGATTGGTGCTTTTCACGATGATTACATAGTGAGGAGTGTTCATCATTTCTCTTTTGATCTACCTGTATAGGACTTGTTTGCATGTCAGTGTGATTTGGCTCCACATTTATACCATTCTTTTTGGGATGGGTTTTCTCCATCTGTAGTTGATGGGGTTGGTGCATTGGTTAAACTTTTTAACAAATTTACTTTCATTTCCCACATGTATAGTACCCAACTCAATAAGTCTTCATCGCATTCAAAAATTGAAACCATTTAGTTATTGTAAAATAACAATAACCATGCAATGTAAAAAAATATGAATAACATTAACCATCTACCTCATTCACATCTCCAACAAACTGGTTGTTGCTTGGGCAAGATTAATGGTGGTTGAGGAAGAATGGTTACAGCTGATAACAAAGCCCACATCCAGCAACAAAACCATGAAAAATACCCAACAGAGTGACCAACACTTCAAATTGTTCTTCTAATGGTGGCAGACTATATTCTTCAATATTCACAATGTTGGTCGAAATCCTTCACACAATTTACTGGAAATTGATTTCCAATTCAAAGTGGCAAAGATCTAATATGAATTCACAATTCATTCAGTAAGTGCTCAAACCCTTATCTCCAATCTAAAACAATTGGCAAGTCTTCAAGTTTTAACTAAAATGTTCAAAGGTAATTCCATGAAGAATCTCAAAACATCTATATAATGAACTTAGCTTCAACAAGAAGGCTCGACATATTTTAGTTTCAAGGAGAAGATTTTCATAACTTAAAACTTCATACTCCCAACTTTGAAGTTTAAATATTTCAAATATAAGCTTGTCCTCCACTTATAATGTTCAAACATAAGTCAAATATAACATCATTAATATTTTAAAGATTTGACTTTAATATAAGCCCACACATGATAATTAATTAAGTGAAAATTAATTAATTATATTCAATTTAAGCCAAATCCAACTAAATTGCACTGTCAAATCAAACGGTTGGACATCCTGCCAAAAATAGAAACAGACAGAAAAAGACTTACTATAAAAAGTAAGTTCTCAACCAGAGACCCACAAATCAAACTATTAGCCCACGAGGGTCACAATGATGGGCTAACAATGGTGTGTCCTAGAAACCTGCTACAATGGGGACATCACAAAATAGTAACAATAGAAATACTTGAAGATGGGCTAACAATGGTGTGTCTCCTTGTCAATGGTAGCCGGAGCTTATAACTGTTCACAAATCCTGTTCTGAATATCCTGACTATGATCCAACTGTCTAACCAAGGCATCAGTTTTCTTTTTGAATTCAGAAAAACTGTCTAATGGTCTCCTTTGTTTACTGCTATATGTTTTCTTGTACCTATCCATACTAGAAACTAGAGTGCTAATCACTCACACAATTTTTACAATCCCCACAGGATGGCAAGAAAATAGCTCTAATACCACTGTAATGAGCCTGAATTGCTCTGCTGAGAATTGATAGATTTTGCAACCATAGAATAATAACTTTGCAAGAAAGTATCCCTTTATTTATATAGTCAATTTCAAATTGTGATGTTCAATCTACAGTCATAATCATTTCCAGCGTATTTACTATTAATAGATTCTAGAAAATGCACTCATTAATTATTCAGCAAATACAATAATGAAATGGAACATGATATTTTCCAATATAGATGTCTGGTTTTGTGATGACAAACAACCAACATCCATGTTCCTCACTCTAATATAGTTACAGGCATGTGAATGATCCCAAATTAGTCATGCGGCCTACATTTACTCTTGAATTTGATGCTCTAGCACGCAAGAACATAAGATCTCCATGTGAAGCCAGTAGAGAGCACTCCAACATCACTATATTCTTTTCCCAAAAGTTAAAAATAAATCTCTGGTTCACTCCTCAGCAAACTCCAATAATATCGACCTCTTAATGTAGGTCTCTATTCAATGACAAAATCAATTTTAGAATTAATTATTGTATAGTCAGAAAATGGAAGCACTTCCATAGGAGACTAGTTTATCCTTCAAAGTGAGTGGTTTGGGGTCATGACAAGTGCCTCTAAATGGGTTCCTAACCTTGACATGGCTTCCCCCCAACCTGCCTTTCTAACCTCCATTTTATGACTTGAATTCTGCATTATGGGTCTCTGACCTGCGATCCTGGGATCTGAGGACAGGGTCAACCTTTTGGGACTAGGTTGACCTTGGCCCTACCCTTGGATAGGGTCAACCTTGAATCTATCCTAGGATAGGGCTGACCTTGACCCTATCCCAGGGTTCCAAACCCAAAATCCCACAGATTCCTGGATGTCGGTCTTCATAAAAAGTTTTCTCCCACTTTTGGGTCGGCTATTTTGGGTTTCGAATTGGTTGATTCCTAAATTATATTTAATATAGGTCCTCTCCTAGGGGTAAAGGCTTAAATGATTATTTAATTATCCTATGTAGTCCTCCTTAGAATATTGTGCCCTAATTCCATATAAAAGGGAGCCTTCTCCTCTCATTTTCTCTAAGCATGAATAACCTCAATCAAGCAATTGAAGTCTTCTAATCAAGCACCAAGAATCCTTATGAAGTGAATTCCAAGCAAGAAATTGAGAAATATTTGAAGCAATCATCCATCATTCTCAAGTGTCCATTTGCATGAAGGAGATCCATTGGAGGCCATTGAAGGATTCAAGCCAAAAAGTGCCCTTTTGGTGATCTCTCCATCCATCTTCTTCCAAAGCCCTTGTCAAGTTCAAGAATCCATTCAAGACTTGGTGTTGGAG
>MU225695.1:788213-798715 GCA_018584345.1 Thuja plicata
TTGTCCATGGGTTATTTTGACTCTGGGTTATTTTGGATTGGGTTATTATGACCGTGGGTTATTTTTTCCTCGGGTTATTATGGCTGGGTTATTTTGTCTAGGGTTATTTTGGCCGGGTTATTATGTCATGTACCATATAATGACGATTCTTGGGATATGAAGAGACAAGTTCAGAAATGAAAAGCCCCTATAAAGATGCCATATGGATTTTTCAATGATGCCTACCCCGTATAGAATTTGAAACAAAGGGTAAAGAAAATGAAATGACAGGATGGATCTCAAGGAAGGGATGGCCTAAAATAGAAAAGATTAGACTATATTAATCATATTAATCTGGAAAATCGTAGACTTTGTAATTTGAATTTTATACATACAAACAGAGCAGTTTATAGATTTATACCAGTATTCATTTGTATATTATCTATGATGTCCTATATATATGTGTTAATTTGTTTCTGTTCATTTATATAAAATTAAATATATGTAAGCTTTATTTATCAACTAAATCTATTGGATTTAAGGAACTAACACCAGACTTAACCCAAAAATTCTATATAAAACAGAAAAGGCTATCATTTTTTACCACAATCAAAGATTCTATGCTCTTATGAGGCAACATCCAAATTTACCTATATACCTCTATTTAACTAAAATACATAAATATATAAATATATAAATAGATATATAAGTTTATATATCTATTTATATATTAATACATATATAAATACTATTCCTTACGATTCTATTTTTGTTAGTCCTTTAATAATTATATGCCTAAGTAAATGTTTACCATTTCTATATATACTAAAAACATATCTAATATGAAAATATACTCTACAGTTTGTCTGCAAACCCTTCAGTATATGATTATATCAATATGGATAAAAATCTCTATTAATCTTGGTCTATGTTTATTAAGATATGTTCTCTTATTCTACCCAAACTAATATCTATTAAGGGAAAAGGGTTAGAGGGTATACAAATGAATTAAAATTTTGTTCATATTAAAATTGAAGGTATTCGATATATCATAATTCCCAAAGGTAAAACACTATCTAGCTTCCTTATTCATAATGATTTTGGGCACCATACTCATTGCAGAAAAAATTTTAAAAGACAAGCTAGAATTTCCAAAATGCATCAAAGGAAATAATCCTAATTTGTACCGATTCCTTCCTTTTCCCATTCTAGCAAGATAATACATTCAAAATTTTTTACCAGGTTTCCATTTGAAAATTCCACTGATCATCGTTTGAAATGATTCTTTAGCTAACCCTAAGTTGCAATAGTTTTACATTTTTATACATACTCCTACATTTATTTCTCCTTAATTATTTCCTAATTGTTTCCGTAGAATTTTAATCGAAACCACATTATTTTGCAGAGGATTAGGAATTAGACATTTTCTAATTCATTGTTATCTATATATTATCTTACTTATCATATCATATCATAAAGTCTGGTACTTACAGAAAAGTATCATAATGTTCTCCTAATATACTTACGTTAAAGTTCAAACTATGACTAACTATTTACAAAACATGACTATCTATTTTATACATTACTTTTTCAAACTTACCCATTTCTTATTTAGCTCTTATATAATAAGTCACAGTTCCATTCCCCTTCATTCTTTTTGATGATGATGATAGCTGCCAAATTGGAAGCTCTACTAGTGTCCCCACAACTCCACGCTACTACCAATTGTTCAGATGCCCTGCTTAGAATAGTAACCTTGACATTCCCGAAATAGTAACTTATTATAAATAGTAAGTGTGCCCTTCTGACTCAAACAAATAGAAAACCTGAACATCCCTAACATTTGGTGTGGTAAAATAGCCTCTAGCTAGACCAACTGATACCCTCTATCCAACTGATTAGTCTATGAGGGTCACTAAGATAGGCCAATCCTACGAACTCTCATGCTCGTGAAAAAAGGGGAAATTACAACTTCTTTCTATTAAAACCTTCACAATGCAAGTTAATTCCCATAATGCTATGTGAGAATTAGATTGATGGTCACACTTATATAATGATAATGACTCCTACACTCAACCAATTGTATAAGTCTTACTTGTGGAACTAATATGTATATGGAATACAATTGCAATCAATTACCGATATATAGAATAGATCTGGTTATGCTAATATTTATTAGATGCAATATAATTCGATGTGCAAGATTATGATTAATCATTTCTATATGAATCTTATACTACGCAAGAGTGATGGATTATATTGATATCATTCTATCGACCAAATATATATACTCAAAGTAATATCCTTTGATATGAGTGCGACATTGCGATCCTTATTTGATTCATGAAGTTGTCTTGCAATAATATAAGGATATTGTTGTTCTTGATATCACTGTAAAATTATGCAAATGACCCTCTTTGATTGGACCAATCGCTTATCTGATATACTTCTTTTGAAATGGTGATATGCTTATAATGATAGATCTGTAATGATTCCCCTGTCTGATATGGTGTTATTAATATTCAAAGATGAACTTTCTTTGGGTCTGATAAGACCTTCCGATTTGGTATGAAAGCTTCCTGGTATGCCTAATTATAATAGCGATTTTATATGGCATTGTTTCTATTTTATAACACTTGTATTTAGTTGTCCAGGCCTAATATAGCTACACTTGTATTTATACATCCATGCCTAGTATAACTACTGCTCAATTTGAGCGATCCACAAATGGATATGAAATAGAAATAAGAAAATGTTTGATGATGCCCTTTGGAAATGTCATCAATGTCTCTTAAGTATACCATAATGTTGAATGGTTGCATCCTTATATTATATCGCTTGATTGCACCCCAATTGAGATCACTAATTGGTGCTTAGTTAATGTAGTTTGACATATACTTCTTGTGGTGTCTCTTTCATGCTAAATTGCATCCCCAAATATGTCCTCTCATAATTGTTGGGTTTAATGAATAATTGTAGAACATAATTCTTCTACTGAGAGGGGGGTGAATCAGTAGAAGATATAAAATTATGATCCCTAGTCAATTAAACTCTTTGATAATGGTAAGTATAAAAATAGAAATGAAAAGGGAGCGATCACACAAAGAAACCTCAACACATGAAGTACGTGGGAAACCCATGATGGGTGAAAAATCACGTGTAATGTCCCCTTTTTTGTGAGTGTCAACTTTCAAAGGATTATCTTATTTCTTGACCCTCATAGGCTAATGGAAATTCCCACTCTAGAGGTTCAGGATTGCTCTTCATTTGAGTCAAATCGACACTCTTACTATTTATAGTGTCTATTGTGGGTAAGTCAGAGTTTCTATCTTTAGCAAGGCACCTGGACAGTTTGCTAGTAGTATGGAGTTGTGGCGACATTGACAAAGCTTCCAGTTTAGGACTTACTATTTATAGTAAGTCAAATTATGGATAAAGCTATTTTTGACAGGGGCACTCAAGCTCATGGTATGGACAATGATTAACTCATCCTCAGTTGGCTCAGTTTCAGGGACTTATTTACTTATAGTAAGTCACTGGATGTTAGAGAGGGACCCTTACTATTTTTAGTAAGGCAGTTGGATGAACAATCGATACAATGGATAACTCCCAGGTTCATATGGAAATAAGAAATAATTATTATTTTTGGATTTATGTTATTTTAATTATTAATAAATTATTACTTCATTAATAATTAATGATAAATTTCAATTATAAAGTTATAATTTCACTTTATGTGAATGGGGCCACTTAATGACTTAAAAGTAATTTAATAAAGTGCATCACAATGATATAATATAACTTTATGGATTAAGTGGACTTTATTTAAAAGAGAGTTTTAAATGTTTTAAAAGTATGCTTTATAATAAGTGATAAAGTGTTATTTAAAAGGGAGATATAAGTGTTTAATAAAGTATACTTCATATTTTATGTGTGCATCAAAAGGAGGGGAATATAATTAAATGTTATATTTCAAATGCAACAAAAGAAAATATATTAAAAAGCTAAGTTATGATTTAAGTTATGCAAGGTGTGTGTTTGAATCTACCATGTGGATCTTCAATTGAGAATTATAAAAGGCTTCATTGATGAAAATGAATTCATTTATGATTTGGTTTTTTATTTTATTTTTTATGCAGAAAGAATTGAAACAAGGGTTTCAGATATTGAGAGCATGGAGAATTGAGAATTCTGCCAGGTCTATACACTCGGAATTGGTTGCAAGATATTAGTGAATTGTGCAAATGCTTTGGCTTCATATAGAGGCGAAGATTGATTCAATTGTTAGTAGAAATTGGTGATTAGAAGTTCCATTCCATTTCAGAATTGTTAGTAAGGGAAGAAGACTTCACTCTATGCAGATCACAACCCTTATATGTTTCAATGTTTTAAGTTATTGTTGGCCGTAGGTCATATAGAATAGTGGCAGACTGTTAGAGGACAATGTTTGGGGTTTTGGGTGACTTGTTTTTTATTGTTGGGCGCTTCTCATACATTTCCAAACCTAGGCATCACTTCCTAGAGCAACCACATTTTGGTTGTGGTGTCTATTGTGATCAGAAATTAGCTTCCAGGTTTCAATGTTATTGCATTCAATAATTTATAGATGCATGATCTAGTCGTTGTAAATATTTGCAAATTAGTTGTTAGCAAATAAAAATACCTTGTGCTCAGTTGGTATAATTATTTCTTGAATTTCATGCATTGGAAAATTGTTTCAGAATTACTTTAATGTAAATTTATTATCTTGCCTGACAATACTTTATAAAAATTCAAGGAATTTCATTTTTATTTGAAAAAATCTGTCATATATATCATTTGCATAGCAAATTAGTGGATTAGCATAGTAGAACCTGCAGGGGTTTCTTACACCGCAATGAGAAATACTGCTAGGATCTACTACCCTAATCTAGCCTCACGAATAAAATTGTGTATAATGTAGTGAAACCCGAGGACTCGCACCCCCACCAAAACCTTGAAGTACCCGTCCCCAGGACATCCCTACAACGGGTATCTGGAGTACCTGAGTACCTCCGCCATTCCACAATGACGTCGTCACCAAGACAGGTACTTGAATTTATATTTGAATTTTGATTTTTGAATGTTACTATTGGGTATGTACTATATTACTATGTTGTTGTCCGGTATAATGTAATTAATGTTGTTGGTTGGGAATTAGTTAGTGACTGGAGGCTAGGGAGTTGGCACATGGTTACCTGTAGGGACACTAATGGCCCAACAAGTATTAATTTATTAATAATTAAATTAACATAACTCTAAAAATGAAGAATTAATTTAATTTATATCCATTTTGACAGAGGGGAGTTGGATTGTGCTGGAGGTGACAGAGTACACAGGTGTTGGCAGAGGATGGAGGCACTCAGGTTGAGGCCACAGTTTAGCCAGATGCAGGAGAGCCACCAAATGATCTGTTGGATGAGGATTTGGACTCTTTGACAGCTATTTTGTATAGGGGCCAGTGGCTGGTGTTGGAGACACGACAGCTGGAGGAGGCTAGAGAGGAGGCTAGGGTGGCCATGGAGAGATCTTAGCAGGAGATGGCTACCTAGTTAGCCACTTAGTAGACTGCTTGGAAGACCGAGCGGGCAGCGTTTTTGGCATAGATAGAGGCCACCATAGATGGTAAGGGCATAGTTGAGGCCCAATTGGCTGAGGCCATGAAGGCATGTAGTCAGGCCAAGGAGGCATGTCGTCAAAAGGAGGTGGAACTACAGGAGGTTACCCTCATGCTCAAGGAAGCAATAGAGACCAACTCCCTGATATAGGAGGATTTTGATATCCATACTCAGTAGGTGTACCAATTACAATGAAAATTGAACTCTTCTATGTCCCAGTCGTCAATTCCATGGATGCCCTATTCTACTTCCTCCTAGCTGATTTCTTTCATGTTTTGTAATCAGCATTATTCCATTTTTATTGTTAAGTCGTCGGAGATGACTTGTCTTTTTGGGGGGCATGATGTTTTCCGGTATAATGTAATTAATGTTGTTGGTTGGGAATTAGTTAGTGACTAGAGGCTAGGGAGTTGGCGCACGATTACCAACCTGTTGGGACTAAAAAATGCAGTAAGGGTTTTTTGAAGTACCATGTTAAAATTTTGCATTTTGACCCCCTATAATTGGCTTTTGAGCCTATTTGCCCTGATGAGATTCTAAGGTCTACCATCCATGTGAAGTACTCATCACTCTTGTTTAGGCATATGAAGACATCCCAGTTCGTTAATTTCAAGTTTTGAGTTGTTTCGTGATGTCTTGTTTTGAGCACTTGTCCAAATTTGCATTTCTTCCTGTGTCAATTTGTTGTAACAAGCCTAGTTTTCCTTTGAATATCTTGTTTCCTATTAATTTTCATGGCCCGCAACTTTGGGGAATGTTGAGAATGTATATCAGAGAGCCTATGTTTCAAATCCCAAGTTATTTCAAGTCCGTTTGATAGGTTTTATGATCCCTCAAAGTTGGTCTTCCAGAGATATCTTGTTTCTTTGTTCTGCCCAGAATTTTGAGTAGCCTTGTTTGACCAATTGTAACTTTTGACCTTGTGACCTAATTGAAAAAATTTCCTTTTGTACTCCATTTCAGAGGTCAAATACTTCTTGAATCTTCGTCTTCAAGTTACGGAATTCTATTTGGTCAGTTTGCTAAGCCCATTCCATTTGCATTTTCTATCAGTATGTCAAACTGTCAAATGCATATTTCTGAATGACCAACTTTGAAGTCTTACAATTTTATACCTGGTTGAATGTTATGGAAAATTGAATACTCCCCTGTATTTTAGGCATGGAAATGTTTTACCATGAATATTTTCAAGCCATGATGAATCTATTTGCCTAGTTTGCCAATCCAATTATGTTTGTAGTTTCTAACATTTTAATGCAGATCAGTTGCACAACTTGGTCGGAGGCCCTGTTTGTCAGGTTATATCTTGAATTTGTGATTGGTCACATTAGGAAAATGGTTGCCCTATATTGTAGACAAAATTTACTTCAATTTTGCAAGGTCTTAGATCCTGAGGGTTTTGTATGCACAATTCTCCAGATGCTTTTCATTTGCAGAAATTGTTATTTCTCGTGTCTTCTTGTCCGGTATTTCCAAGTGGCTACTTTTGAGGGACTCCCAAATGTGCCTGGATGATTGTCAAGAGCTGTCCTTTTGGATCTGTAATCTCCATATAGCATACTTCCAATTTTCAGAAGCTCGGATCCACAAGAGGTCATTTGACATGTTTTCAAAGTCAAAACCAAATGTGTTTACTGTTATTTGACAAGGTATTTTGCAAAATAGTTCTGAAGAGGCGACTTGAATGTTTTAAAATCTTTTGACCTGTTGGGTTTCATCAATTGTCACTTGGCAGTATGGAAGAATGTTAGACATGGAATGTGTGCACCCAGTGCCACATCCTAGTTATTTGATTTGGTTAGTTTTTAAAGTCGGCCAACACAACAATATCTTTAAATCAAGCAGATGGTTAAAGTGGAAAAATTGGATTTAGATTAATGATGTGTTTCAGATTGCATTAAGAAATATGGATTTTATCTTTGCTTTTGGGACACACCTTTGTGTAGATATTTGATAAAGGAGTCTGTGCAAATGAAGTCAAAAGGCGCATTAGTTTTTGAAAGGGGGGATCTCAATACAATTGTGGAATCATTTAATATATTGAAAACCAATTTTCAATGCAATACACAGTAAGGATACAAAATGGAGTAAATTATATTGTTGTTTATGCATGCAACTGTAGCATGGTTGCTCTGGACCGTTGAAGGTTTCTGCAATGTTATTAGAAGGCAGATGCCATTGAAAGGCCACCTCATGTATCATCCTTGCCATGCTTCCTATGCATGGAAGCCAAAATCAAATGCAAATAACAAACTTAAGCACACTAAAGGTTAATATTAACAAACAAAAAAAGGAAGCATTTCAAATTCTAAGGCCAGAACTGGATGAAATCCCAATGACAAATCCGCATTTTGATTCAAGAATGGGTATTGATAAAACAAAGCTTATTCGGCCTAAGAGGATGACATTTCAATTTGTTGAGGAGGGAAAGTGGTCTAAACAAGCAGAAATATTGAAATTTAAGAGTCGATTTGGAAAATCTCAAGCTAAGGAGCTTAAGATTAAACAAGCCCAGCTTGCCAAGGCAGAGGATGAGCTAGGTATCAATCCAAATCTGATTGAAGTGTTTGAAAGGTTTCCTACAAAAGAGGAAAAACCAAAGGATCCAATACCTAATGTGGAGTGGTGGGACACGGTTTTGTTACCTTCCAGTAGTTACACTGATATCACTGAAGGTGAACTCAAAGTGAAGAGGGAAACGCTTACCATATATGTAGAGCATCCTCAGCCAATTAAGCCTCCTACAGAACCTCCTCCACCCCCCTCAACCTCTAAAGCTGACAAAGAAGGAGGAGAAGAAATTATGTAATAGCAACGGAACAATGCCATGGAATCTTTGAGGGAACTCGGTTCCTTATTAGAAAATAATCCACATTTTTTATGAAGGACAAAATTACGCAAAATAGTAAAGAAGATTCTCGTTCCATAAATCAAAGCCTGCGTGGGAACATGGAAAAGGTAATGCAGGACATATGGAAACATAAACAACGTGCGTGAACTATATGATGGACCGATGGAAGAATTGTTTGACAAAATGCATCAGCAGGTGTAAGGCAAGTTCCATAAACTTTGCCAGCATGTTGCCTACGTTGACAGTGAAAGAAACTATGCATAAGGAATGGGAATCCTGTGCAAATAGAGGAGGAGGCCTTCGCATTATTACATATAATGTTTTTACAAATTGAAAGTGGTAAGTTGCATAATGGCATGGGAGGAAGATGTTAGAGTAATTTAGCAATTGCTCTTTAGTGCTTAAGTTTCACTTAGGCAGTTTCCTTTTAGACTTAGGAAAGTTTCTATTTCCTAGCAGTTGCCCGTTTAGGGTTTTGACATCCTTTATAAGGATTGTCATCTTTGTATTTCATAAGGAGTTTGTAATCATCTTTATTGTTGAATAGAGAACATATTTTTCTGTCAACATGTGTTTGCACTCTCTGGCCTATCGGCCGCCATAGCTTCTGTCTCTTCTCTCTTCTGTCTTCTTCATTCTTGTAGCAGTTGTTTTGCATGCATGTGTTTCTTGGGTAGATTGACATTCTTCAATCTCAACATGGTATCAGAGCCATCTTGCTGCCGGCTGTTTGAGTTCTTGTGAAGCGTTCGAGGGTTTGGTTCTTTCTCTGGTTTTTCCGCCTTCTGTCTCTGTTTCTGGGGGGGCCTCCTTTTTTCGGAGCTGTTTGAGCCAAAAAGGACTCCACCATTGCGTCCAGAAGGCCCGGGAGAGTTGAAATCACATAAAACTTTGACTATTTTGGTTACAGGGGCCTCTGAGAATTTTTTCATGCCCTCCGAGGGCCGTACGGCACGAGAAACGAGAAAAAAATAATTAAAAACATTTGTTTTTAATGTTTTTTGAGCGTTTTTATTACATGTGCAGTTATATATAAAAGGCGCCACCGGGGGGCCGCCACCGCCCCACCGGGGCTCGGCCACCACCGGTGGCCCCTCTATACTTCGCGGCCCGCACCGCCACATCCCCGGCCCGCGCCGTCCATTCTCCAGCGGCTCCGCCGCCCTTCTCTGCTGCCGCCGCCGTTTAAGCCCGGCGCCCCGCGGTCTCCCGGCGGCTCCTCCGCAGCCTGCCGCCCGCTCCCTCTGCTCTGTCGGGTTTTTCAACCGCTCCGCCGGTGTATCTGCTCGGGCCGCTCCGCCACCGCTCCCAAGCGGTGGCGCCTTTTTGCACCGCCTCCGCGGGCCCTTTTTCTACCGAGCACCTGGTCATATGGCGACCAGGGACTGCGGCCCAGCCCCCCGGTGCTCTCCATGCGACCGGGGGCTCTTTTTTTTAGCCCTTGGGGCCTCTTTGTAGCCTTTTTGGCATTTTTGGGGGTACTGGGCTTCTTTTCTCTCTGTAGGGTGCATACGGGGGTCTTTTTGCGACTTCCATATACCGTCGGAAAGCTCTTTCCGAGAAATTTCCGATGGTGGAGGTTGCAGGTTTTGGTTCCGCCGTTTCAATAGCTTTTTTTGCTGTTGAAGTCCGATGTCCTGTTTTGCCTTCCGGGAGTCATATCTGGCTCATCCGGACTCCTTTTTCGGCAAACAAGATATCGTCGGAAAGCTGATTCTGTGTACTTTTCAGTGGCTATGGTTATTCTTCCAGATTCTGCTCCAGGTTTCTACACCTCCGAGATATGCAGTTTTTTCCCTCTGGTGGTGTGCTTGGTTCTTCAGGTCCGGGGATCTCTTCCTCTGAGTTCTTTGTGCACTCTTCTTTCTGACTTCTGAGCTTGCATGCTCATTCTGATGTATTTGTTCTATAAAACGCACTGAGATAAAGTGCCTCTCTTCTGCTTTTCTTGGATCTGCACACCTGGTTCAGTCTTATGTACCCGCACTCAGTTATAAAGTGCCATGGGGGGATTCTGATGCATATGCCACTATAGG
>MU225695.1:827686-839456 GCA_018584345.1 Thuja plicata
ATGGTTTTGAAAATACTTATGTGGTTCATAAGGATGGTAAGAAGTATGTCTTGAAACCTTTGCAAGGTAGTGGTTCATTTGAAGCAAGAATAATTTGTTTTGGAGAGAAAGAATATGTTGATTTGCAAGGGTACCAGGATAGTGTGTTGATGAAGGAAGTTCAGAGGATGGAGAGATCCTTATTGGTGCAAAAGAAGGAATGCTTAAGCAAGGAAATTAAAGAAGAAAAGTTGCAGATTTCAAGGTACAAGTGGGGGCCATTTTGTGTCCTCTAGTGGCACCATTGAAGAATGGTGAATATTTGTCCATGAAGGGTAGAAACATGGGTCATTTGGACCTTGGGATGCAGATGAAAGGACAGTATAATCAGAATTCTTATGACTGTCCCAAACATCAAACATTTAGGATGGTTGATGCATTTTATTTTCATGTTTCTAATCATGTGATTGCAGGATCAAAAGGAGGAAATGGAAATTTGTCTCATGGGAGATCAAGTTTCAGATTTCCATCAAGGAAGATTGGGGTTGTGAAGATAAGACCCTTAAACTTTTGGGGCAAAAGTTCTTTTTTACCTGGGGAGTATGATGCAGGAGCACCCAAAGACATGAAGAGAATAATGACACCAAGGAGGCATGGTGGGATGTCTCAAGGGTCCAAGGGACTAAATTATAATGTTCTAAAGCCTATAATGGCTTTTGGTTGTAATCTATTGGGTATAAATGATAAATGTCCTAATGGTCCTAATAGGACCATAGGACCAAATTATTTGTAAGGTGGGCCAATAGTGCCTAATTAGGATCTAGATGGGTAATAGGATCCTAGATAGGATAAGTAGAACCTAGTATGAAATAAGACACAAGTTTGGTGAGTTAAAAGGAAAATAAAACAATTAAACATAGCATAAAATTCAAATATTCAAATACCAATGGTTAACTACCAATTTGGAGGGAAAAAGCCAAAATAGTTGAAATTAGTATTTGTTAGTCATCCAACTCATTTGGGTTGGTTGTGGAAGTTATATGAAGGCTATAGATGCCTTGAAATGATGGAAAAGTATAGAAGGTACGGAGTGTACGGACATATTCAAAAATTCAATAAAAATTCAAGTTTTTCCTTGCAAAATCTTGTTTTTTTATGTTTGGTTGATTGTTTTGGGTTTGGAACAGAATTGTGGGTGATATAATAACATCATAACATCATTTTTCATCTGTATTGAATGATTATATAATCTATTTTGTTTCAGATTTGGAAATTTGTTGTAGGTGGTCATTTTGGTGCATTGAAATAACTCCATTTTGGTCTTTTTGATGATATAATGGGCCATTCAATGAATGTAATTGTTTTTTCTCATTGAATGGACCCTATGTATCATATGTATGATGTTACTAACCATTTGGAAGCAAGAGAAGTTGTTTTAGTGGGTGTACACTATGACGAAGAGTGGGAAAAGGGCACAAAATTGATGCCACAAGTGTAGCAGCAAAGGATCCACCTTAAAAAGGGTATAATTTTATTTGAAATAGTAGAAGTATATGTCAAATGAAAGGTGAATCCAGAAGGAGGAGTTCTGGGAATGAGTTTTGAGTTGTTTTTAAGAAGGCCCTAGTTTTGAAGGCCTAGAGGGAGCAATTTGGGGCTTTTGGGTATAGAAATCCTATAGGGTCAAATTGAATTCAAATTTATCTAATTGGGACCATATTAACACTCTGTGAAAAGTGGCAAGGTTGAGTGTTAAGTCTGTAATAGGGTTCCTTTGTAAAAGTGACCTATTAGGTCTAGGAAGGAAAGTGGAGCATCAGTTTTTGGGGGTTGTGTTCCAAATTAACCCTACCTAATTCTGAGATATGTTTTATAAAACCATAAAGGGTATCTGAAAATATAAATATTTGTTTTAGTTGTTTGGGAAGTTTTCACGAAAAGTCCAAAAAATAGGGAAAATTGGGCTACTAGTCTTCTAGTCCTAGTTGGGTGTTATAGTGGATTGGGGTGTTTGAACCACAGTAGAGGGTTGTAACCTACTAGAATAAGTTGGGACAAGTTTTTGAAGATGTTTTAAGGTTTTGGAGGCAGTGGATAGGTCTTCCATTTCATTTTTGTCATTTGGAGTCAATTGGTGCATTTAGGGGTTCCTAAAGTCTTTGGTTAGATCCTTGCTATTGGATAGTCTTGAAGACCTTATTTGTTATCATTCCACTTGCCTCTGCATCAAGTACTCCCCATATGCTTTCAAATAAAAGAGATCTTCCCCAAAATATGACATGTGGTTCTCTTCCCAACATGTGATTAAGTTTCAATATCCTGACTACACATTCCAAGGTTGCAGAAGCATATGAAGCAAGAAACACCATCTGATGGAGCTAGACAAGGAGGTGGAAGATGCAATGATGATTGGCATAGAATGCTTTCAAAAATGAAACAGAAATACAAAAAAATTCCTCCCAGTGATCACCATTATGATGCAGAGTGATATGCAAACTCAAGTTCTGGCTGAAGATGCTTCTGGTTCCAGATGCTTTCACCAAACCTGAACACATCACTCATCAGGCATCTTGTAGTAGCATAAAGACCAACAAAGGATGATGCAAATAGATGTCATGTCTTGTCAGACACTTAGAGTATTTCATTATGCATTTTGTAAAAGTGTAGAATCTTTGACAGATTACACAAAAATATGTAATTGCATGTGATAGTATCACATGCAAAGTAGTCTCATGTAATCATGCTGCAAGGACATGAGGTCTTGTAGCATTGAATAAGTCAAAGTTAGTTAGTTGTTGATAAGCTTTGAATTGTTCAAAGTTAGTTAGTTAGAGATAAGGATTGAATAAGTCTAGGTGGTTAAGGGTTTCCCCTTTCTTCTCCACTTTTCCTTCTTCTCTTTTCCTATATAAGGAGGGGTTTCATTGTAAATAGCATCTTTTGTGGTGTGCAAGTAAACTATAGGCAAAGCTCTAATATTCTGAAGACTTTGTGTTTCATTGTAAAAGAGTTGAGCATCTGAATAAAAGGAATAAATATTTACAAACTTTGAGTTGTTGTCTTGACAATTGATGAATGTTTTCTTATGTAACATTTGTTAATCCTTGTTTCAGATTGAGTAGTTAACTTGTTTATTTCATTGGAGCATCTTTAATCCAATTTTTTAGAAGGCTTTGTGCTTCAAGAGATCGAGGTTACTATAAGAGAGTAGTGGCTATCATACTCCAAGGACTGAAGCCTTTGGGCTTTAGTATTGGAAATTAGATAAATAGAGTACTTATTTGGAGTGAGGACAAGAGACTTTGAGCTTTTGTATCATTCCATCCTTAGATAAATTCATCTTTGTCTTAGTCAATTGTTCTTAAGTCAATTACTGAGCCACTGGTATTACTGTTGCAAGGTGAACTGTATGTGATACAGTTTAGTTATACTTGAAGCCACTTGCGGTAAGAAGGGAGCCTCCCCTATTGCTCAGAGGAGAGAGTAATCTCACACACTGCTGCCTAAAATACATATTTTGCAAGTTGTAGTCTTAGTGACTTGCAAAATATTTAGCCAACAGGCACCAAACCTAAGGAGTCACTGAATTCCTTGCTTGAGAGCACCAACTTCTCAGACTGAGGACCAACTCAACATCCTCGAGGCACCAACCCTTGGATATTACAAAAATATTTCTTTTCATACCTCTCTAACATGCATATGTAATACAAAATATTTCTCTCAACTTTATAATTGATAGATGCCAGATAGAATAGACTCACTTTTAGACTTTACAAAGACACTCTCGGAATTTACAACCTCATTGATTTCGTTAGAATTTACAAACTCACTGAGATTTTTAAAATTTACAAGTACAACCTTATTGACATTCTCATAATTTATAATGCCAATAGACTAAATACGATCAGACTCTAAATTCACATCTGCAACATCTTTCTTTGTATTTGTGTTTAACAGTTCTTATCAACACCTACACACTTTCTCCACTTCATTGAACCTAAGCACCTTTAAATAGTGTTTGCCTTGTTTCTCATTGGGTGGCAAGTTCAAGGTAATTAATAACTATTTGAAACAGTTTACAGTTACAACTAAATAGTAGTTGGTTGGTAGTTATTAACCGCTATACAGGTGGTAATTAGCTGGAACTAAAAACTAAACTAATCCAACTAACAACTCATTTAATCCTAAGACACCCTATTCTTAAATAGTTCGATCTGAACATGATATTGGTGTAAAAAGATTGTCTTCACACACAGATGCATGCAGTATAACTAAAATCAAACATTTTGCAGAGACAAATATATTCGTAGACTTTTTATACACAAATTTCATACATTTTTCCATCATCTTCTGAGACAAATGCAGTCTAAACATATTCTTCATCAACCCCATCCATCTTCAATGCATCTGATTTGCGTATGTATGCACTTGTTCTTCATTTAACTTCTGCATGTTATATTTTCTATTTTTGTGTTTGACATCAATGACAAATGTTCTAACACTCTCCCTCTTTGCCTTTGATTGCAAAACTTTAATTAGCAAACAACTTGGTGTCCAAGAACAATAAACAGCCCGCAAGACTAAACTACAGTAATCTTAAATCTGTACTCAACAACAAACTCCACCAATCTCAACAACAAACTACCACAAACATAACTGAAAAAATCTACAACAAAACTGTAACAATCTGCATCTACATCAACATCAATTCACTTTTCTCCCTCTTTGACATCAATGACAAAGAGCGAAAAACTAAAAAATGTCCACATCCTAGGATGTAAGACGGTGAAAACTTTCCATGAATAGATGCTCATTTTTGAATTGTATTAGTGAGAAGGGGAAGTCAAAACCTCAAGTTTTTTTCCATGTCTTGATCATCTATACCAAAGCCAACTTTCATAAACTTGCCCCAACAAATATTTTTTACCTTTCACCTCTCTGAGATCATTAACATTGCTTTCTATTATTTTCTCTTCAGCAATCAACCTTCCTGCTTTGATTTTTCTAATTTCACATCCTTAAGAATTAAGGAATACAAAGTATTTATTGTCACACATTTGACTAAAACTTAGCAAATTATATTTTAGTCATTCAATATACCAAACATTATATTTTTTTAATATGTCATTTATGCTCAAGGTATCTTTGCCACAAATCCGAACTAATGATCTGTCTCTAAACTTTGTTGACCCACCATTCCAATCTTTAAGCTTGATGAACTTGCTCTTATTACTAGGCATTTGATTAGAGCAGTTGTTGTCTATTATCCATAGGTTTTTCCTTTTAGCATGCAAAGCAGTTTGAACAATCATAAATTTTTAAGACTTCTTTCCTTCTCTCTTTTTCCATTCTTTTATGCTTCTTTCTTGAAAATTTCAAGACCATTCAAGAACTTGCTTTCCATCCTTTTTTGTTTTGCAAACTCATGCTACATTGTCTTGCATGTGACCACTATTTTGACATTTATAACAGATCACACTGAAATTTTTCAAAGAAACAAAAGGATTTTAATTAACAAAATTTGTTTTCCTTCTTGACATAACTTTGCAATCAATTGCTCTATGACCAAATAATTACAGAAGTTACAATAACCATAAAAAGAAAAAACCTATTTGTTAATTGCTCTTCTTGTAGGATGATACTATTGTGGATACATTTTATGCCTTTGAACCTTAACAAAACCATCATTATTATCCTTAACATTGAAGGAATTCTTTGAATAAGAACTTTGGCCTTTGTCAAAACCCAAACCAGATTTGCTTTTGTTTAATCTCTAGCTAGCTGACATTTCATCCAACATACCAAAACTTTTCTCAAATATAGTTCTTTCAGACAATTTTCAATTGTTAAATTTCATTTCTCAAAGCTACTATTTCACTTTCTAATTTCAAACAATTTTTAGATTTTAACTTAAGTTCAAAATTGATTGCCTCTTCTCTTGTCTTGCCTTCTTCAACTTCAACTTTTAGATTGATAATAATTTGATTACCTTCTTCAATTTCCTTCTTCAAAGCTTCATTGTCTTTCAATGCAAAAACCATTTGCTGAGTATTCTCCTTCTTAAATCTCCTAATTTCATTTGAGGCACATAACAACTCACCTTCAAGATCTATCTCTCCTTCGACATCATGCAAATCTTCATCACTCTGATATTTAGTGAATGACCCAATTGCCATGACCAATGTCTCAAAATTTTCAGCATCAAGCTCATTGTTGCCTTCAGAATTTGTACTATCTTCTTCTTTGATGTACAAGTTTTTCTTGTTCTTTCAAAAATTTCTTTGTCTATAAGGAAATTGACTTTCATTTTTCTTCTTGAAGCTTTCTTCATTGTCTTTATCTTTTTTTCCATAGGGACACTTAGAAGCAAAGCACCCAATATTCCTACTATTGAAGCATCTAAAGGGTAGCTTCCTTTTGTACTTGCAAAAGCTCTTTTTGAGTTTCTTAGCAAGGTTTGCAAGTTCTTCATCAATATCATAGTCTGACTTTGAACTTACTTTCTTTGCTTTTCTTGTTGCTTTAAAATAATATTCTCTTTTAGAATTATCTTCACTAACCATTCTCATTTCATATGTTGCTAGAATGACATGTAGATCATCAATTGTGGTTTTACTAAGCTCTTTGGCTTTTCCAATTGCAGAGGTTTTCACATTATATCTCGAAGGTGTAATGTCCCATTTTTGGGATGATATGGTATATGATTGGATTAGCCTATTATTGACCCTCATAGGCTAAGGCTGATGGTTAGAGGATCCCAGCTGGTAGTGCAGGAGGCTTATTCCCATTCTGGAGATTAGAAGTGTTTAGGATTGCTCTTCGTTTGGTTCAGTTTAACACACTTAATATTTATACTTATAGTAAGTGATTATTTCAAGAAAAGTTAGGATTACTAATTATAGCAAGGCACTTGAACAAGCTATGTTTTAAGTGCCAATCCTTGACACCATTGGGTTGATCAGATATTCAAGGACTAACTATTTATAGTAAGTCATATTTGTAGAGTTACTATTTTTGAAAGGGCGCTAGGATATTGAAGACATTATTTTGCCATTAGTATACAAAAGGAAAACAGTTTCTAAACCTTCGGTAAACCTACACCGAAAGATAGACTTTTAGGAACACTGAAAGTACAGATATCAAAGATTACCGAATGTGTGAAGTTCCGTTTGAGCTTGGAGGTCAACCATTATTTCTTATGTGCATACAACTACCTCACTAAAAATAGTAAGGGTCCCTCTCTAATACCCACTGTCTTACTATAAATAGTAATTCCATAAATTTGAACCCAAAAAACACTATCAAGGTAAAATCCAGAACCTAGCAAAGCACTGGAGGGGAGTGATGCCACTGATCGCCCAAGTAACTAGCTCTGAAGACCCTCTATCCATATCAATTAGCCTACGAAGGTCGAAGTAATAGGCTAAACCAATCATAAACCATATCATCCCAAAAAGAGGACATTACAAAAGTTAAAGATTTCAAAACCTTTAGAACAACCGCAAAGTCTTTCATTTTTTCTCCAAGGCCTTTGATTGCATTCATTATCTCATCAACCCTCTGGAGGTAGTCAACAATCCGCTTCTTCTTTGTTGAAATATGGTAGCTTCGGTCAGATATAGAAGATCGATTTGATAGTATGTGTGTATATATATGTCAGTATGTACTAACATATGTATACACACATATATATTTAATTGTATATATATTCATATCATCATTTGCAAGAGATTCTAGCAATCGATGATCACTTATATAACTAATCGAAATCTACTATATTCCAAGTATATTATCAATATGCATTTAGAGGTTATTACTTGTAGATTATTGGAATTTCATGTTTTAATGTAGGATCCCGATCGAGCATCATTATCGGTGCTCATTTCCAGATTGGATATTATTTATTTGTGCAAGATAAATACAAATCGAACTTGGTAAGCATTTATGTTTATTAAGTAACAAACCCCGATTAGAGATGGGGTGTTTAGTTAAGATGAAAAGGAACAATTCATGAGACATCTCATTAATGAACATTCCTCCACTTTGTGGAGACATGTCCGCTCATGGGATGTGTCTCTTCCTTATATATTTAATGCAGATCCGAACCACAATTGGAGACATCGAAATCAATAAATGTTCTTGTAGATCAAATACCATTAAGAAAATTCAGACTTGTAAATTCATGATGAGTATTTCTCAATATTGATTCGGCATCAACTTCATATTTATCAAGTTCAATATTCTGATTATAATCTACAAGAAAGTACGGTGATTGTTAGAATCATATTATGAAAATACAAAAGCCATAGATAGATCAAATCTGAAAGAAATTTAATCATATTTAACATTCTTTCATCTTTAATCCTTCAAACTTTGTTGTGTATGTTTGTAACTTCGCTTGCTTCACTTTGGCATCACCTTCATAGATACTCTTCAGTTTATCGCAGATGTCTTTAGTTGTTTGACAATGCATTTTTTTTATCAAAATCAATATTCAATGAGGTATGAGGAAAACCCAGAATGGGTGAAAAACCACTGTGAGAAATGTTGCTAGAATCTACTGTCGTAATCCAGCCTCAGAAATAAAATTGTGTTCAATGCTTTACGGGCGCCGACCCTAAGGAATCACCAAATTTCTTGCTTGACAGCACCAACTCCAACTGAAGCACCAACTCAGCATCGTTGAGGCACCAACCTTCTGGATATTAAAAAATGTTTGCTTTATAAGTCCTCTCTAACTTGTAGATGTAATACAAAATATTTCTCTCAACTTTATGACTGATTGAAGTTAGATAGAGTAGACTCGCTTTCAGACTTTAGAAAGACACTCTCAGAATTTACAACCTCATTGATTTCCTCAGAATTTGCAAACTTACTGACATTTTCAGAATTTACAACCTTATTAACGTTCTTAGAATTTATAATGTCAGTGGACTAAATATGATAAGCTCCTAACTTCGCATCTGCGACAACTTACTTTGTATTTGTCTTTGACACTTCTTATCAACACCCACACATACTTTCTCCACTTCATTGAACCGAAGCACCTTTAAATAGTGTTTGTCTTCTTTCCCATTGGGTGGCAGTTTCAAGACAGTTAATAACTGTTTGAAACAGTTTGCAGTCACAGCTAAATAGTAGTTGGTTGGCAGTTGTTAACTGCTATACAGATGGCAATTAGCCGGAACTGGAAACTAAACTAATCCAATCAACTGTTCATTTAGTATATCTTAATAAGCTCATATATTAGAGCGACTTGGAGAAGGTAAGAAGCAACCAAAAAGAGAGCATTGCTTTCTTCCTTCAGCAAGATCATTGGATGAGCAAAAGTACTTGAGCAGATTTACATTGCATATTGAGCGATTTATATCAGACTTCTTTAGGTGAACTTGAGAAGTAAATTAGAGGATCAAATTGGAGCCTTAAGTAGCAGATTCAAGAGCAAATAAGAAGCGTAAAAGGGGTAGATCAAGAAGAAATTACATCTTCTATTGTGGTGAATTAAGCAGCCCTAGAAGGGCGAATTGTACAGCTCGTAGCAGACATATAAGGGCAGATCGAGCAGCCATAGAAGGAAAATTGTGTAACCATAGAAGAGCGAATTAGGGCAGACAACAAGGGCGAACTAGGGCAGAATTAGAGCAGCCCTAGAAGAACGGATTTGATAGTTCATTAAAGATCTTCAAGAATAGATTCATATCAGTCCTCGAAGGCAACATTGAAGAGCAAATTTGAAGAATACAAAGTGTCGATTTGAAGCCAACCAAAGGATAAATTCAGACCTTCAAATCCGTGTATTATCTTTCCTTAATTGTGAATATTTATTATATCCCGTGTCTTAGCACTTGAAAGACCTCTATAGATTGTATTTTCCTTGCTATAATCTGAAAACATTAACAGCCAATACTTCTTAGACAAATTGTATATGTTCATACATGAATCGTGTTAATTGATATTGCAACAGAAATTTCTGATTATATTATATTGATCAGACTAGACATTATCAATCCGTAGGCATCGGCTTAATCATCTGAGATATATGTCGATATTGTATGACCGGTATTTTTCTTTTTAATCATATTCATCAAAGGGAGTTGGCCTTTATGCAAAGTTCTTTTGATATTAAATTGCTTCTAATCAAATGTCTCCAGTGCATATCTTATTCATTATTGTTTTCTTGCTTGGATTAGACAGTCCTCAATAGTTTAAAGATGAAGCATGAAGAACCCTTTTTCTGATGCACAAATGGAGGGATCAGCATTTTTTTTCTATACATTTTTCACTTTCCCAATTCAACATGTCAATGATCCATTACTAAACTTGACCTCCGTTGTGAGTATGGTGCGATCCTGCAAGACTAGTTTTGGCACTTTGGCCAAATTTAGTGGAACATCTCACAATGAAAAAGAAGATGCATCTCCCTGGGTGTCCTCTTATTGTTGGAAAAAAATATTTGTATGTGAAATGCAAGAAGTTGAAGGATGTTGTAAAGCTAGTTGATGATTAGTCAAAATTGGAGAGATATGAAAATTTTGAATGCTTTGATTTGTACAACAATCTCCATAGTTGAGGAAAAGATTGACAATTTTTTTACATTCAAGTTATAAATTTGACTTGCTGAATCTACATCATTCTACTTTGCAGCGAAAACACAATGATCCAGGGTTTCAGAGGTATATAGAAATCTGTAAAGAAAAGGGTTTTGATGGGTTGGGTGCCTTTGAAAGAAGTTGTCTTTCCCTTTACACATTTTCCTTTGTGGTTATGTAATCCTTCTCAAGAATAGGAAGCATTGACAAATCAAGCTAACTTCTCACCACGGATCAAAGGAGAAGCTTTTCATTTTATGTGTTATACATGAATGGTCATGAAAAAAATAAATTCTAAAACATTCACCATTTATCTATAGTAATAATTTCAATACATCATCATTTGCTAAAAGCTCATGTAAGCAATCATGTAAATGAAAAGGTCATAGTTACACCTTCATTTTAGTGATCTCAGAATAACCAGTGACAAATGGTAATGGTATGGAATAATGGTAAAATTCCATGAATGGAGGGTGCTAAAAAAACAACTCAAAGATTCTAGTTCACAAGGCCTTGGGCACAACTACAGTAGTATTCTTAATTCTGCAATGCACTGATTGCTACTGCAGTCTGGCCAACCATGTAGTCAAAAACATAAAAATGTGATAGACATAGAAAGTGCAGATACATGGCTTGAGAGACTGGACGCTATTGCAGAACCTAGGATGCCAGTGCACTGTGTGGCTCTCTACAACAATTCGTTCAAAGGACACCAAAAACTTGAATATTGTTAAGGATTTTTGATAACTTGTTTTTATTTGACCTAGCCAGGTTTTGAGACTGGTAAATTAGTCATTTCATCTCATTAACAGTCATAGTTTTCTATTGAAAGTGAAAAATTACATAAAGACTAGTTTTGGCACTTTGGCCAAATTTAGTGGAACATCTCACAATGAAAAAGAAGACGCATCTCCATGGGTGTCCTCTTATTGTTGGGAAAAAATATTTGTATGTGAAATGCAAGAAGTTGAAGGATGTTGTAAAGCGAGTTGATGATTAGTCAAAATTGGAGAGATATGAAAATTTTGAATGCTTTGATTTGTACAACAATCTCCATAGTTGAGGAAAAGATTGACAATTTTTTTACATTCTTTATAAATTTGACTTGCTGAATCTACATCATTCTACTTTGCATCGAAAACACAATGATCCAGGGTTTCAGAGGTATATAGAAATCTGTAAAGAAAAGGGTTTTGATGGGT
>MU225695.1:857066-868009 GCA_018584345.1 Thuja plicata
TAAAAATAGCCATTTCTTCCCTGTGCCATAACTGACCCTCTATCCATGTCTACTAGCCTACGAGGGTCCACTAATAGGCTAACCACTAGCTAGCATGATGTCACTAGCTTGAAGGGGACATCACAGTCTGCCCTTCCTGAAATTGCTTGTCCTCAAGCAATCTCAACTCTAGATGTTGTAGAATCTCCTCGCTCTCCCATGTAGCATCCTCAACTGGCATATCCTTCCATTTCACCAAATACTCTCTAATTGTGTGCCTCCTCAACTTTCTCTCCCTGAACTCAATGATAGCCTCAGGCACTAACACCAATTTTCCCTCCTCATCTAAGGGAGGAAGCACTGTGGAAGGAACAGTCTGATGTCCTAATGCCTTCTTCAAATGTGACACATGAAAAACATTATGCACTCTGCTATCTGCTGGCAAATCTAACTCATAAGCCACCTCTCCAACTCTCCTGACCACCCTGAAAGGCCCATAATATCTTGGCTTAAGTTTCTCGACACCACTCTTTTTGAGAGTGGACTGGCGGTAAGGCTGCAACATCAAATATACCATATCCCCTATCTCAAAAGTACGCTCAGTCCTCTTCTGATCAGCATACTGCTTCTGTTGATTCTATGCCTTGGTGATATTCTCTTTAAGAACCTTTACAATGTCCTGGCTCTCCTGCAATAGGTCTCCAGCACTAGGCACTCTACTATTTGATAGCAAAAAATCCATGAAACTGGGTGCCTCATATCCATATAATGCCATGAATGGTGACATCTGGATAGACATGTGATAAGTGGTATTATAACAATACTCGCATAGATATATCCACTTAACCCAAGCCTTCTGCTGCCCTGCTATGTAATTCCTGAGGTATCCCTCCACCCATTTGTAAAAGCAAATAGATGCAATGCTGGAAATACAATACTGAAATAAACTACTAATGTTGCAACCTTATTTTATTAATAAGTCATGATATTACAGCTACAAACTCCTTTAATTTCAGTCCATAAACAATGCTGGAAATTATAGTCATAAAAGCCTGGGTATTTATTGAAGGAAAATTGCCCAAATCAGCCCGTAGCGCCAAATGCAAAGAAGATGCCAAACCTGGAGTTGAATCAGTTATGGCCACTATCTGGAATGGATATTTCGCTGCCCTCTTCTTCACAAGCAATATTGTGATTAGTAATAATAAGAACACTCTGCTGAAGCACAATGAAGTCTCTGGCTAAAACTTCCACTGAAAATCAAATTCGCCAGGTATCTCACTGGTTCAAATGATGACACATAGAAGAACTACGTTCTTCAATAGCTGCACTGTCAAATCCTTACTCAGAGCTCAAGAGTAGAAGACAAGTAGAAGACAAATTTTAATCAATAATGAAAACTCGGCGCCTTCTCAAATCTAACGCCCAGTATATATAACTCCAAGTCCAAAAATTGCCCTAAAAGGCTCTTTTGCGATTTTCCCTAAGAAAATCAATTTTAATGTAATAACATTAAAACCCACATTGTTTTAAATTAATTTTGGACTTAGGAGAATGGCCCATAAATTAATTAATAAATTTGGCCCCCTCGGATGATGGTTAGACCCTCAACTTAAGTGATTTTAATATAAAGTTACAATATAACTTTACATTAAATAATTAGTCTTCTTTAATACCTAGCCACAAAAAATGTCATAACTCCCATAATATTGTAAATCTGACCAAGCCGTCTAAACTGGGAGCTAGTAAAATTATTCTCCATGTGACCATGAGGTATTTCTAAAAATAGCAGGGGTCCATCTCTATAGCTCTAGAATAAGCCTAAAAATAGCCATTTCTTCCCTGTGTCGTAACTGACCCTCTATCCATGTCTACTAGCCTACGAGGGTCCACTAATAGGCTAACCACTAGCTAGCATGATGTCACTAGCTTGAAGGGGACATCACATAGTTGAAAACATTCAATGCTGTTTTTGGGGTTTGTTTAAGGTTTCATAGTACAGACAATACGATATAATTAGAGCTTAATATTTAGAGAGCTCAAATAAGTTTCAATTTTATCAGACCATTCTGTTTTCTTTGCAACCTGGCAAATCAATCCACAGTCCTCATCTTCAGCAGTATTACTTGCTTTGTCCCTATTGACTTGTGAGGGTTTTGATGAAAATGGTCTTTGAAGGTACCATCTTTCTTGCAAACTTATTTACAGACCCAGTAACATTTGTCCCCAGAAAAAGAATAGATAAGGTCTACATGCATTATCATACACAAATCTCAACAACAATGTCATAAAGGAAAAAGCTATCAATGCCTATGTTTCTTTTATTGCAAGTGAACAATTTTATGGGCACCTTGAGACAAATAATGTTGTCCCATACACCAGCTGCACATGCCCTTGTATCTATTTGTAATATACACTTTAAAAGGGAGCCCAATTTAATGGACTATTATATAATTTTAAAGTAAATAGCTAATTCATTGCAACTGCAAACAAGCAGGAATATAGATACCAGGTAAAGAAACAAAAACAATAGATGAAGGAGCTACAGAAATATCATATAATAGTTTGTCTTGCAGTGTTCCACCCAACCTAACTTTGAGGGGAGTAAAACCTGCATTCAAGCACCATGATTTGACAATGGCTGAGACTTCTTCGTAAACAATACATGGCTACCCAGTTAAATCTAAAATGATAAAGAAATGGAAATCCCTATCCCCACCATGGCTTAAAAAGGAATCATTCTCTACAATGTATTGTTTGTGCAAATTCTCATAGACACAAACATTGTTGAAGATAATTTACAGATCTACAATCCTCGACATCCCAAAATGCAAGGAAGTGCAAGTGCATGTGCATACCTTTTGAAAAGCTTGGATTTTTAAGATCCTGAAAACAATACCACACACAATGAGAGCGTGTAGCTTGCAATGAATTTTCTCATTACTGTTTGGCAACAATGTGTCTTAACAACAATAAAACTTGGTACAACTCAAAATACATGTCTTCCACTAATAGGCAAGATAAGTGATGGATATGGAGCTATGATTGGCATTATTATCTTTATCACTAATCATAATGTTGTCAATCAGGATTGCGCCTATAGTTGGATGCATAATCTAGCCATCCTGTTGAAACATGGAAACATTCTCCTTGGTGGATGAGAGAACGATTCTCTGGATTCTAGGTCGGTTCCTATTTGATTTGGAATATCACCTAATATTGACTTTTATGGTTTTGGGAAAAGGGAGAAGGATAACTGGAAAGAAAATGAGTAACTAACTAAAAAGGGTGATACACCAAAATAGATTTAGATTTATCAGAATTGCAAGTCTGTACCTACAAGACACACATTACTAAATTCTGCATTGATTTTCACTTCTCAACACCTAGGATGGTTTAAAATTCACTATTAGGGTTTGGTGCCACTAATGCTAGGAATTCAACTAGCAAACAGGTAACTTCTGCAAAAGGTTAATTCTTTATAACTTAGAATAGGAATTTAGAGCAATTCACTAATCTATGTTTGAAAGGGATAAACACTTAAATGAAGAAAAACTTGAAAGGATAGATGACAGAACTCAGAAAAGATATGTGAATAATAAGGCCAGCTTTATTATCTTCAAAATCTGTAAAATTGGTTCCAAAATACAAGAAAAAGTGCAAAGGAACAATATGTTCACTAATACAAAAATTTTCCCAAATTCTGAACCTCTACAAATGAATAAGAAGTTCAGTTATATAGCCCTCAAGGCTAATCTTGAAAATGAAATCCCCCCTCAAAAGGTGCTCCTAAATAGATAGATACCCCTGAATTTTAGGCTCAAATGATGCCCCCTCAAAAATAGCATATCCCTAAATCTAAGGCATGATTAGTTCCCAAAATAAAGCCCCTAAACTTATATCTCCCTAATGTTGATATTTTTTATTTTCATCTTTATAATATATATCAACATATTAAATATTACATCAAAAAACTAACACTTTGCATATTACCCACTTCCCATGTATATAAAAACTCTAAATCCTAGGGCATATACCCTAACTATGTCTTAACTTTACCATGCCAAAGTCAACATACCACAAAGGTCAACATAACCAATGTTTTAATGCAAAAAAATATTCATCTCTCTCTTGTGGCACTTTGGAGTATTGTTGTGCACTACAGCAAGCAGAGCCTTAACTCATTTTGCATCATGGACTCCAGACTCCAAAGTTTTATCTCATTTGAATATAGACATTTTTTAGTATTTTATTTTTGGGGGAAAATTTAGAGTTTTTTGCTGTTGGGCGCCGCCATGCTGGGGATTTCTGCAATTTTCACTATTTTCTTGGCTTCCCTGCTCTTCACCATGCAATCTGGAGTCTCTATTTTCGTGATTTAAAGATTGGAATTGGTTGTTATCTTCAATTGTAACTTCATTCCGTTGAGTGAGAAACTCGTATTATAACTGGAAGTGAAAAGTAATGAAGAGCTCGGTCCTCTTTGTTGTTAAACTTTGAGTTTACCTTTTCTTTTTACTGCGGCCTCCACTGATCATTATTATGCCATGAATAATGGCATTTTGTATGCATGTTCTTGGGTGGCTTGGGCTCTCTCTGTATGAATCTTGACTTGCAACTTGAGATGCTCGGATTTCGAGTTTCATGCCATGAATATGGCGCTGCCTATGCATTATTGTAAGAACTCAGGCTTGAACTTGGAGTTGACCTCTATTTGCACTTTGTATGGCTTTATGCATTGAACTCGAGCCCTCCTTTTTACCGCGGCTTTTACTAAAGTTTGGGGTTTTAAATGCCATAATACATGGCGTCTTGCATGCATCTGGAACTCGAGCTTACCCGATTTGCAACTTACAGAAAAGTTACCCTTTCTTTTATTTACTCTTCATGTTGTTATTCAAACTTGTAGCATATTTTTAACTTAAACTCCATCTGGGTGCTCATTCTCTTTAAAAATAATTATGGGTTTTCTTTTATCCTCCGCCAATTTGTAGATCTGGAAGTGAACATAAAATATATGCAATCTGTCAGGTTATTGAGAGATGAACTCGAGCTATTTGGGAGTCTTCTATTAGATGTCTACAATCTTTATCTTGTGTGGAGACCATGTTGTTTGTTCCTTTGAGCATATTTTCTATCTGTAACTTTGCATTGTGTTGATATTGCTTCTTTCCTGTCTAAAATTCGCAGTATGTTAAATAAATTAGTGTATGCTGCCACTTTTTATAAGAGAGTTATTTTGTCTGAAAGAAATCAGCCTTGTCCACCATGTTTGAAAGTTTGAAATATGTAGAAACAATAGTGTCATTATCGAACTGGAAAACATTTGTACTTGTTTGTATCAAAACTACCCATGGGGTTTGAGTACGGGCTCGTGACTCCCATGGGCAACATTGTAAAAACCTAACTTCATATGTCCATGCATAGTTTTTCCATTTAGTTACATATCTCTGTAATATGCATGCATATTCATTTTCTTTTGAATTTCAGTCATGAACAACCTGAATGATTGTATAAAAACTCGGTCTATCTATGAATATACATGATACAATCATGTTTAAAAGATGTAACACAATACTGCTGTTTCATTTCTCATTTATGCACAAAGTATTGCATTAGAACTTTATCAAGTCTGTATTTGACAGTAAATAAAACCACAATACTATTTACTGGAACATGTGAAATAGCTTAGTCTTTGATCTCTATTCAATTTTATTGATTCCTCTTACTTCCTCCTTCAAAGAAAACATTGTACTGCTCTAGATTTTTGCATAATGACAACATCATATGTTTGAAGGTAATGCATATCTTCTTTTAAACTGTAATAGTTATACTACTGTTTTGTCATCTTTTTCCTTTATCCAACATAACATTATGAAGGACAGCATTACGATGCTCCATTGTTTAATGATGACAGTCCACGGTTTGATCTATACATGTAGATATCAGTAAGGATTACTTGAACTCACTTGTTGAATAAGTAAACATCATTTAGACTAATACCTCCACTGTATATGCACTTTAGAAACAATGAAATGATGGTGTTATCTTCCCTTCTTTCTTTTGCTTATAAAAATGAACAGCAACCCTTTGGGTGTTCTATAGACTGAAAGTAACATTGTTAACTATAGATAAGCATTTCCTGTTGATTTTTTTTTTAATATGCATTGTTCCTTTGATGATTTCATATGCATAATTTGAACAACATTACATAAGATTCGATCCTTGCTTGTACAATGATAAATAATAGTGTTACCATATTTTGATCTGCCAATTTGGTTTTGTTTTGGCAGTACACTATCCCAATTAGGAACACTCATCTTTACTGCATTATTTCATTTCACATGCACCTTTAGCAGCATCACTGTATGAACTATATCTTCTTTTCTTTATGAACTTATGAACTTCAGTACTCTTGCATCTTTAATCTAGTGAGGTTCGAGCACGGGCTCGTGACACCAACTGTATTTTCCTTTTATCATCTGCAACTTGTGAACTCTTGCATTGTGTTTCTTTCTGTATTTTTTACTTTAGTCTCACTTGCTTGCACACACCACCAAGTCCACATGTTAGATTAGTAGATACAATTAGTTAATCAATTTTTGTATATAAATGTCATGTGAAATGACATTTATATATGAATATTGGTTTGCTGGTTGGGTTTACTAACCTATTGTGTTGATGATCTAAAAAAGGTTTCTCAGGTACAAGACCCAAGTCCCTTTGATTCAGATTTATTGGTTTCATAAATATTCACTCATGTATAATGCAGAATGACAACTATATGCAGTAAAAAGTTTCATAAAATTATGTCCTTTTGATACTTTATTTAGTTATTATAGATGTATACTTTGTTAATTGCATTGATGTTCAGATAAATGTACAGTTTTGAAAACTTTGATTGTAGCATGTTGTTTTAGGTATCTATGCATTGCTTAGATCCAATTTGGATCTAACTATTTTCTCTCTCCATGATGCAAGATAAAACCAGAAGAATATTTAAAACAGAGACGAGGCCAAAGAAAAAGGTTAAAGATATGCAGATTCAAATGATATTGCAGTTACTCAGCTCCAACATGCAGAAGACCTCTTAAAGACAATGCATGGACCCCTAAACCTTCTTTATGCTCCTTTCTTACTTTTAGAATTGTACATCTTCTCTATGTTTACAATTTGAAAGGTGTAACCTATGAAGGAATACTTGTTTATTACATTCAATTTGAATGTTCAATGTAATGATCAATTAAAAAATTGAAAGTTTAAATATGATCAATACTTAGAGAACAATATCAGTGTTAACATGAATGCAAAAGCAAAGTATTTTTTCTTCAATATCTAAATAGTAGTGTTGAATAGATGTACCTTTATGCAATATTTTGATGTTTGTAGTTGTTGTGTTGCATGTGTACTTTATCTTTTGAATTTAAGCAATTCTGCAACTTAGGACAACAACTATCAAATCCATAATTCAATGTAAAACAATATCAATTTACCAATTTAGTGTGCAACTAAAATGATAACACAGAACTAAAACCATTATTTTTGTATTTGTAGAGTGATAGGATGTATTTGCAGAGTGATAGGCACAATTTGTTGTCCCTTGAAAACTTCAGAGTTCACTTACTTTATTATCTAAATTTTGGCAGAATGCAAATGCATGGGAATGATTTGTCGGATTGATAGCACAATTTTATGTTGAAATTCATGCATCAAGATTCAAAGGTATAGATGAATAAATTTCAAGTTTCAGATTGTATGATTGCTGTCAAGACCATAGATCAGAAGGCTTTGGTGTAATATTGCTGAAAATACAGGCTACATTCCCAGTCTCTCTAGGCTCTCCACAATTTCTCGGTGGTAGTCATTTCAAAATGATCTGGGTATGCTGGGGTAATAGAGAGCATTCGCTGGACTTTCTTGGCTGACATTTTCTCTTAGAAAAAATTGAAGTAATTTCTCATTGTATTTGCTAACTAGTTCTTTCATTGTAGTTGGGTGTTTTCTTATGGATTTCCATTACGTTCATGTCATATGTTGTTTGGTGATTGGTTTGTTGGTATGTTTAGGTAATTGATGGATCTTATCAATGATATAAAAGTTCAAGGAGAGATTATTAAGAGGAGAAGAGTCATTCCTGTTGTTTGTAGTTGTTCTTTCCACCCTTGCCGCAACCATAGAAGTGTATGCAAGAAGATAGTGGAGAAAAGCGTAAGCGCAAAAGAGATGCAATTTTTTTTATAAGCGTATTATCGACTCCAATGAGATGGATTGCTTTGACCAAATACACATGAGTAGACGAGCCTTCTTTCATCTAGCCAATATTTTAAGGCAAAAAGGAAGCATTAGAGATACATAAAACCTCACGTTAGAAGAACAATTAGTGATGTTCCTCCATACTGTTGGCCACAATTTGAGGAATCGTAAGATTGCCCATAACTTTGGGCACTCCGAAGAGACAGTAAGCCAATACTTCCACAAGGTCTTGAGGGCTATCTTAGCACTGCATGTGGATTATTTTATATCCCCTGGTCTAAACACTCCTCTGGAAATCAGTGGGAAGAACCGTTTTGATCCATACTTCAAGGTATATCTCCTAGTGGTTCAATTTTGTTTGATCGAGTTGTAATCCTTTTATCACGTTTTCATTACATTATGAATTTTCTAACTACAGGATTGTGTGGGAGCAATTGATGGATCCCATATACCAGTCACTGTCGATGTCAACATACAAGCTAAATATTGCGATAGAAAAGACAACTTGTCACAAAATGTTATAAGAGTGTGTTCATTTGATTATAAGTTTCAATACATCCTTGCTGGTTGGGAAGGGTCTGCTGTAGATAGTCATGTTCTAGCTTCAGCTCTCTTGAGATCGGATCCACTAGTACTTCCCCCAGGTATGTAAAGTATGATTATATAGTGAAGTATGTGAAAAATAACACAATGTTATGACAATATACTTTACTTTATGTAGGAAAATATTATTTGGTGGATGTTGGATATCCAAATGTACCAGGATTTTTTGCGCCTTATCGGTGCACACGTTGCCACCTAAAGGAGTTTTCAGAGCAAACCCAATAAACACACCATAAGAGTTGTTTAACCATCGACACTCCTCGCTCAGGAATGCAATAGAGCATACATTTGGGATTTTGAAGCAGTGTTTTCCTATCCTGAAGCATGCGATGTCGTATCAAACCATGACAAACAAAGATTATTTTGGCATGTTGCATACTATACAACTTCATTACGATAGAGGACGACCTTCCATCCGAGGTAGAAATTGAAGAGGAAGATGGTCGTGATTGGATAGATGTCCCAATGCTGGAGATATATGGGATGAGCCATTGTGAGAGAGATGATTGGAGGAAATTTTGAGATGAAATAACAAGAAGGATGTGGGAAGACTACATATCTCGATCTTAGTCATTTGAATAACTACTATGACAGTGTTTAAACTTTAATGTCAGATTTCATAATTTTCATGAACTAATATATCTACTTAAAAATTGAGTCTATTTTATATTACTGTTGTTATCATATATTCAGTCATATCATGTTATATTAACTGCTGTTATGACATATTTAGTGCTGTCATTTTATATTCAATGCTGTTATATTTAATGTTGTTATATTTAATGATGTTATATTTAATGTTGTCATGTTATATTTAATGTTGTTATGACATATTTAGTGTTGTCGTGTTATATTCAATGCTGTTATATTTAATGTTTTCATGTTATATGTAATGTTGTTATATTTAATGTTGTCATGTTATATTTATTGTTGTAATGTTATATTTAATGTTGTCATGTTATATTTAATGTTGTTATGACACTTTTTTTTTTAAAGCAAAAGTGGGCAAGCCACTATATATATTATTATTTATAAACTAATTCGAAAGCTCATCCGGAAAAGAATCAGCAAGAAAACCTGGAATCATCACTTATTACAAAATTTTGACCCATAATATTTTCAACACCATGACAAAATCGAGGGGGCGAAATTCAAAATTGTTATGACACATTTAGCGTTGTCATGTTATCTTTAGTGTCGTTATGACATATCTAGTGCCGTTGTGATATGTTACAATTGACATCATTATTAGCTTGTGTGTGTGACTCAGCTATGTCATACATGGATCTATTGATGAGCATGGATGCTGACGTTCAAGTCAGCCATCGAACTTCTTCTTCTTCTTGTAAGAAGGTTTTGTGGACCAAAGAAATGGAACACAAGTTTTTAGACTTGCTCCATGAGCAAGTGCAACTTGGAAAAAAGGATGAAGGGGGTTTCAAAAAAGAAGCTTGGACCGCCATTGAAAGGAGGTTCAATGCAGAGTTTATCGAAGGATAACTTCAAGAACAAATTGAAAACTTGGAAGCAAGGGTATAGAATAATGAAAGACTTGAAGAATACAAGCGGTTTTGTGTGGAATGAGAGTACTCAATCTATGGATGTGTTGATGTGAGTTTTGTACCACTACATAACATATAGGACTAAACGCTTGATACAGGGTACCAAACACTCAACCCTCTCTTGAAAAGCATATACTCACAAAGGACGTGAGGAAACATACCAAGGTTCTTTACCTGTGGATCCTAACTCAGTTATAATGATGTGATTTGCTGGTAATCACGTCGGCGGGCTTACGTTGATTCTTTGAAGATACTGAACTCTGACTATGATGATGATGGATTCCAGCTTTTCAATGTATATTCCCTTTGTTTCTCCTCTTGAATTTATATCACTCCAATCTTCCCTTCACAAACTCTTTCTACTAAGCTACTCACTACCTCACTACTACTCCTAAAGATGAAGAAGTTAACCAATGGATGGGGATCGAACCTAATGGAAGCTTACCAGCGGTGCTACTCCCATAGATGCAAAGATTCGAAGGAAACAGGACTAGAGTATCACACAAGGCTTCCTAACGAGCCGCTAGGATGCTAGTGACCTAGTTT
>MU225695.1:884392-904384 GCA_018584345.1 Thuja plicata
TTAGGATGCTATGTGATATGTGCTTCTATTAAAGTACATTCAATGAATCTTGTATGTCACTTAATGATTTTAGGACATTTATTATGATTATGATGAGTTATTATTAGTATCGATTATTGACTAACCCAATGCTCAAGATTCTAACCCTAATGTTACATTTTTTTTTTTTTTTTGTGTGTGTGTGTACATGATGTGTCTTCATGATTCGGGATGAAGTCGTAGTTACTCACATGGATGAGGTCCACACGATGTATCGATCCCGATCATCTATCTGCAATGTCTTCTTTAATATGTATATCAATGCACATGTAGTTCTTCTTAGTGATGCAGGCTTGCAGGTACTGGGCATCGACTTCACCTGGCTTCACAGGTCTGAGCGTGTCCCAAAATCTTCAATTGTTATTGTTGTTACGGAGACAGTTCCTGGTCCCGCAAGACTAAACCTAGCCCTGATCCTTGCTCCTGGGTTGGGTCTTTTTGCATTTGTCCTTTGATTATGGATTGATGTCCGATTTTGGTTGCTTGGGTTTTATTCATTGTGGATATTCATTATAGTCCCTAGGACTAGGTGAATATTTTTTTTTGGTTGGAATATCGGTTAGTAATAATTTGATGGTATTATGGAATTAAATACATGGTAATAAGCTTGTCAGTATATTCATTAATGTATATTTATTAATAATATTTGCATGGATATATACACATAGGCATATGGGTGCACACATATGCATATGTCTATATATATGTTTATATTAATTACTACGTTTATATAAATGTTTTAATGTGAGTGTTTATGTATATATTTATTTATATGCCCTTGTAACTTTAATGAAGGGATTAACTATTGTGTGTAATTAAAAACCAATTCATCCATGGATAAAATAGAGGTAATTACCATTTATCCTTTTAAAGGCAAAGTAACTAATCTTTATCTAAAGTGAAGGTAAGAATAAAATAAAAGAAATTACCTAAAACATAAAATTAAACAAAGATGGTAAATAAACTAAAGAACTCACGGGAAACAATTTACATATCTAAGAACTAATAAAGTTTCAACTAATAACCAATAGATGGTTGTGGATGGTTGCATTGGTTACTTTTCCCGTGCAACCAATCCTACACCATATTTATGTGAGGAGAATGGTAGAATGGAGGGGAGGGAAAATAAGATGATGGGATATGGAAACTCACAACCAAAGACTTTGGAGAAAGTTGGTGGTGGCATTCGGAAGGAAACTCGGTGATTAGAAAAGCTTGAGGAAATGGGAATTGGATGGAGTAGGCTTGGTGCTTCTTCTAGAGGTTTCTCCGCAGGACTCCAAGTAGGCTCTACCCGGAAAGAGAATCCTTTTCATGTGAATGTTGTGCTTGATGTGTTTGCTTTATTGATTGTCATTGTTTACTAGATCAGAGGGAACCTTAATGTTTGTATTGCTATATTATTCTCCTACACATTTGAGTGGATGATGACTATCTTAACGATAGATAATAATATTGTGTGTTTGTGCCATCTGTCCTTCAGTATGAGTTATTTACATAGAATGTGATGTCTTCTACCTTGTGCCTTCATCCTTTGATGCTTATGAGTTGTAGTCGACTCTCCCTCCTTGTTAGAATAGTATGTGTTGATATTATCCTTCTTTACCTTGCACATAGTGGCGGGAATAGAACAAACTTACCTTGAAGGTAGGATGGGTTTGAGGGCTATTTTGGAAGGAGAACAAAGGGATCTCAAATGGGTATTCATCTGATTCTTCTTTCCAGACCTCTATCTTACCCAGTTTTACCCAGAAGGTCGATTTGCAAGTTGCTACCCTTGATATGCACAGACTTTTACCACCTGCACAGTTCTACGCTCCACCTGCGCAGCTTGCGTGACCACCTACGTAGCTTAGGGTTCCCACCTGCGCAACTTCATGACCACCTGCGCAGGACTCTTCCAGATTGGTTTTTAGGGTTTTCGGAAGGGCTTAAGGTGTCATTTTGACCCGAGGTTGACCCTATGGGGTATGTAAACTTGTAGGACACTTATTTTTCATAAGGTATTATGTTTAGGAACTTTTGGAACCCTCTCAAGAGTTTGGATAATTTCAGGAATCCAGATTAGGGCTTAGGGTGGTCTCCGTCCGATTTTAGCCTTAGGGCGAAACATAAAATGTAACATTTAAGTATAAGCTACATATTCTTAATTCCTTATACTTTAAGTTACATTTTATGTAATACCTTCCAGGATGTTTGAGATTGGTTTCAGCCTCCTAGGAGGTCAAATAAAGATTCTAGATTTTGAAGGTTTTAGGAAATTTCAGACTTAGCCAAATTTCAGGAATCAACATGTTTTCTGCAATGTGATCTTGTTATGATGATTTGCGGTTGAGTTGGTACCAAAAGGAACTGGTTATATGGTTGTGTATAATACTTGATGATTGGTGCATTTTGATGTCTTTTTATGTGTTATATATTTGCTTGTATGCTAGATTAGGGTTTAAGAATGTCTGATGGATTAGGGACAATCAATGATCTCCTAAACCCAATACAATGATGTTAAGATGTTATGATTTGTGTTGGGTTGAAGTACTTGATGTAATTATGTGTTTTAAATCCCTTGTGATGCATTTGATGCAATGTGGTTGTGTTTTATCTATCTGTGTACTCGATTGCGGTTTAGGGTTGTCCAAAGGATTTAGGACAACTAGTACTTTCCTAAACTCAACTGTTTGATGTTGTGAGATTGTTGTCTTCCTATGGATTTTTATGTGGGTCTATTATGCCCTTTTTGATTTTTGCTAAAGGTAGGGAACCTAAGAACACTAGGTGAGTGGCTCACAGTGGAGGTCGGGGCCCTAAGTGGCTAGTACAGGGTAACCCACTGTGGAGTTGTTTAATCCTGTGATAACACTAATAATTTATGGGAAGGGAACTACACATTAACTAAGATAAGCCTCGCCCATGCCGATAGTGCTAGTAAAGGCTATGGATGGGAGTGGGAGAAGGTGCTATTGCGATAGCACAATCAGACAGTCTCGTCCCTATGAGAGATGTTCAGTTCCGCATGTGCCTACTTGGGGGCCAGGGCCCAGAGTGGCTAACCAGGGTAACCCAAGGGGTGAGAGCTATGCGATGACACTCACCTAGCACGTCTTAGAGTTCCTGCCAATGTGTTTTATGTCTTTTTGATCTTCTTGTGTTTTCTATTGTGTTATGTTTTGGGAAGGGCTACCATCACCATGGGGGTATCCTAGTTGTTACCTTCTTGCATGGACCTTGGTCTCTGTCTCCTAGCACGGGGGAGTGGACTCTTTTTGGATCCACGTGGTTGGGTGGTTAATCTTTATTATATCGAGGTATTGTTTGTGGTTAGATGGACGTTCTTGGCTCCTATTCCTTCTGGATTATCAGTTTTGAAGGCTTCTTATTGTATCTTTAAAGATGTGCTTATGCATGTGCATTCTTGTAAATCATTGGATCTGATGATATGATGTATATCAATGTAATTAAAAGCAATGTATAAGGGAATGGGTAGATCTAGGAAAAAGGAAAGGGAAAATATTATATGTTATCAAGATGAAAAGATATTTGTTTAGGATGTTTATTCATGTATCTTTTATCACTTTTTGGTATAATAAATGATCTTAGACTTAATATGAAATAATGTATTTATGAATGAATGTGCTATCTCTTGATGTATGGTTGTGGAAAACTATTATGAGTTAATGAAACTATGAATAAATAGCTATAGAATTTAATATTGGATTATGGTTACTATGTTTCACAAATGCGTATGCAATAATAAAGTATATAGGGCATTGCATATCCATCGAATGTTTATCTTTCATCTGAATGCTTAATGAATAGTGTAAATAATGACATAATTTTAGTAAAGGATAACTCACATGGATACATGTTAAAATATTAGGATTGATGGTAAGATTATACATGTAGCTTAATGTTAAGAATAAAGGAATGAATTGCAAACTTATATTAATCAATCAATGCCTTAATGGTCAAATGATTAGATTGGATTATGTTACTTGAATAACAGTGTTAGGGAACCTCTGAGGACTTAGATTAGTTATAATATTTCATAAAAAAAAAATATTCACATCTCTTAGTAGTTAGTTGGCTTGTCCTCCTGGGTTCCCTGGCGAGGTGTGACAATAAGGGGCAGCCATTTCAATACTACAATGAATTAGCCTTCATTGTGGGGAATGATATAGCTAAGGGCACCACAGCTACAACAACTCAAGAGACAGAAGAAGTGAACCTTATGGACGAGGCTGTATATCTCAATGATGAGGAAGATGCCACTTACCATGGTATCGATAGTGCATCTTTTCAGTCTGCTGCTAATTTGGCTGATGATGGTATCGATACACCTACATCGAACCGATCTGGTGCAAGTGGCAGAGAGAACCCTTCAACATCATCGGCAAGGAGGCCAAAGAGGAAGAAGGAAAGCATGGTAGGTTCCATGGATGAAATTTTCGAAGTGATCAGAGATTTGGGTGCAGGCCTTAGAGAGCCTCTGAAAATAGAAAACTCTACTTTGCAAACTAATGAAGCTAATGTGCATAATGCACTAAAAGCCATCCCTGATCTTACCCAAGGTACTATGCTTGATGCATATGAGAATTTTTTGGGTGATCCTGCAAGAGCCAGAGGGTTCTTGAGAATGAATGAAGGGGAGAGAGTTGCATACATTACACAAAAGTTTGGAGGACTCTAGTTAGGACGAAAAATCTTTTGATACAATTCTGTGTTTATTTGATACATTGAACATGTGTTTGTTCATTGGGATAGTTTAGCATTCTGTTTTAGTTAGAGATATGCTTCTTAGAGTTCTTTAGGTTTTGAAAAACTTGCACCTAGACCTCCCTATCTGGCAATTGGTCCTCCTGTCAAGATTTCAATAGGATGTTACAGTCTTGAACTTATTCAGTTTGGAATTAAGTCCACTACTTACATAGGCATTCATTTTAAGGGGTTCGAGCTTATGATTTTGTGTATGCTCTTGCTCATTTTGTATGTGTATGTGATTTTGGGAATTAAGGAGCTGTAACAAACCATAATTAAAATAAATTAAGTTGGAACACTCAAATTCGTTATTGTACATTATAAGCAATAATAATCATATAAATCAAATACCTCCTATTTATGTAAACAAGACAAGTTCGACACAATTTAAGAGATTCGACTGAGTGATTTTTTTAACACTATACATTAATAGTTTTCCAAAAAAAAAAAAAAAATTCAAAACTACAGAGTACATTCTTTGCACTGAAAGGTTAACCTCTTATGAAGGTTTGAAAAGATAATGGAGTTTTGTTCAAATATACCAGAGGGAAGTTTTTATAGAAAGTCAATTTGTTAAATTACACGTTGACCATAATCTACAGGCTGACTAAGTCTCAATTCAAGCTTAAGGATGCAACATGATTGTTATCAAAAACATCATTGGAAAGAAAATAGATTTAAATTCTGTTGGCAGAGAGAGTTTAGGAAAAAAAAGATATTCATTACATATGAAAAAAATGATCAAGACAAGATACCAAGTTATTGTTCTAAGAAACTCCAATGAATGAACATAGATTTAATGGCACACTGATAGCAATATATCTCTAATGCTTCAAATTAGTTAAAAATAAATGAAATTTGATTACCATTCTGGTGTGTTTCTTGGGGGAAGGAGGGATGCACGATTTGCATATATTGTGTTATGCTTGTGTTTCTTTCATCAGTAGCCTTGACCACATGATTTTCCTTCTAGTATTAACATTGAACATGTGTTTGGTCATTGGGATAGTTTAGCATTCGGTTTTAGTTAGAGATATGCTTCTTACAGTTCTTTAGGTTTGGAAAAACTTGCACCTAGACCTCCATGTCTGGAAATTGGTCCTCCTGCCAAGATTTCAATAGGATGTTACAGTCTTGAGTTTATCCAGTTTGGAATTAAGTCCACGATATACATAGGCATTCATTTTAAGGGGTTCAAGCTAATGATTTTGTGTATGCTTTTGCTCATTTTGTATGTGTATGTGATTTTGGGAATTAAGGAGCTATAACAAACCATATATTGTGAGTTATAGTTGTAGTAGTTAGTTGCCCGTAATTGCTTCATTGGATGAAGTAAGACGATTGCAAACCTAAGCACTCATAGAGCATAGTTTTGGTATTGAAATTTTGGGATTTTTATGCAGATTTCTTCTCTTATCTGCAAGCAATCATTTACTGATGTAGATCACCTGTGTGGCTGCAAATTATATACTCTGCAATTATTTGGTACTTTTTTATTTACTCCAACTCACCTATCATAGCTGTGTTCAGGCTGTCAAATTTTCGACTTTGAGTTAATTAGTTCTGATTCAATTGTATAGCTCATCTTTAGACCCACCAGTCTGTCCATTTTATGAGTTGTCTGCTTCAAACAGCTAGGAATCTTCATTTTAAAACCCGCCTTCAAATTTCAATTGGAATTGTGGAACTATGATGGGACAAAATAATTGTATTTTTTTTAGGGTCATGATTGTTTTTAAGCATTATGTTGGGACTGTAGTATATGATAGCTTACAACTTGCAGCTTTCAACATATCTGTGAAAAGTGTGATCCTTTAATCTTCTGTTAATTTTAATGAGTTTCTTGTCTTCTTATGTGTCTACCATACTTGAAATAAAATATGTCACAGTTGAATTGAATATCTGTACTTGTAGAAATTTTTTTATTTCATTGAGGATTTGCACCTCTGACACTAGATAGCCCAAGTCTGCATGGTGGGGTAGTTTCCTTCAGCTTTCTGATTCTTTTTGTTTTAGGAGTGAGAGTTGAATCTTATCACTTGTGGTGATGCTTTACTAATATGAAATGTTCAGTAAGTTTTGAGGATCCCAAGGTTTGAATCTACTCCATAAGGATGTTGCAATTTTTTCTCTTTTTAGGATCATCTTCATCAATGTTTTCCATCTCAACATACTTCTCCAACTCTTGGATCTAGTCTAGGAATAGATTTGGATTGAGTTTGCCTAATATATTGACTTAGACCCTATAGCTTTGTCTAGTCACAACTTCAATGAGCCTTTTCATAGATTTCATCACCCTAGCAGCATTTCCCTTGTTCTCTTGTTCCCCTTTGGACTTATCTAGACTTAATTTCGCTTCAATGGCTTCTACCACCCAAACTATTCTTCAACATTTCTTTGAGGACCTACATTCCTCCTGCTCCTTCTTTCCAGTTCATGTGGACTCTGCTCTGGGCCATTGCAGACTACTTTAATAATAAAATATGATGTAGGTTTTTCCTAATCTGCATGGAAAACTCATAAACTGATTCAGACCACTTTTGTGGCTGCATTTTTTTCGTCAAACCAATTTTTTTGATACAAATATGTTGCAAGATTGCTGCTATGCACTTTATTATGATCCTATGATTATATGTTATAATATTTATGTAATTAAATGTACTAAAGATGGTGCAGTGCATTATTGATATAGGGTTGATGGCTCTTGTCAATGTGCCAAACTGTCAATGTGGTGGTGGGAAGTGCATGTTGAAGACTTCTTGGACACAGAGCAACCCTAGACAACAATTTTGGTGCTGCCCAAATAGAAAAAAGGTTGCTAATGCATATATATTTTATGTTTCTAATGTAAATACTATTCATTTTATAATAATAAGTAATGTAGACTGGGTATCACAAGGAAATAATGGTTGTGGATACTTTAGATGGGTTGATGACGGTCCATCTGCATCTATCTACCCATCTCTACTTATCCGTGATGAAGGATATGAGTGCAAATCGTGTCAGGCTAGGGCAAATGCTAAAATTATATTTTTACAATGCCTTCTGTGTATTGTAATCACATATCTTTGCTGTGACCATATCCGGAGATGAGCTTAGAAATTAGTCAGTTACTATTTTGATGTTGTAACTTGTTTTTTGTTTAGTATGGATATGGCGTAACTTATCTTTGCCTGAAATGTGCATATCTATGGGTTACTTCTTTTTAACAATAATTCTTCTTCCTTTCATGTTTGTGGCTCAGGTGAGCCTCAATCTACTGTCACTCACATGATTCAACGTATATAGTGTTTTTCTTGGTTAATTTTCTTACTGGACATTGCTTTGTAGAATTCTAACCCAGGTTTGTAGAGAGATTTTAAGGTTAACAAAGATATATCATGTATGAATTCATTTAATTGGTCGTGTTTTGATTCGGACAAGCATCATTCATTCAGGTAAGAATCGAAGGAGGCCAATGAAGGTAATATAATTGATAAGTTTTTTTTTTAAACTCATACAAAAGTTAGGAGTTGAATGTACTTCATTAGGGGTTACAATTTACATGTTTTTTTCATTAAAATATTATAGAAATTGTGGTACTAACAAAAGCACAAAGTAGTGGTATGCTCTATGTATGCAGGGTCCACAGACAAAAAATGAGAGTTCGGGCATGAAAGAGCATCAAAGACTCATCAAACTATAATTTTTTTAACACTATATCTGCATTATGTAAATGAGGAATGCCTCATTAATTTGGTTGTGATTTCATATCTGCATTATGTAATGGGGAATGCGTCATCCATTTATTTGTAATCTTATCAAGTTTTCTTTTTGGGACTAGACTGAAGGTTTTCTCCACCTAGCTTTTTCTTACCGGTGCCCCTAGTGAGCTGGGTTGTAGGCAACATTTAAAAAAAAATTAATAAGAGATTTGGCTTGTTTATAATGATGCCCTGTGTATTTTGAAGTTTTTTTATTTTACAAAATAAAAAAATATAAAAAAAAGTTATACAAAATGTTAAAATTTTAAAAACTTATAAACACAATTTTATTTGAAAATATTATAAAATTAACCAAATTAAAAAATCTGTTTGTTTTTAGTGGTTAGAAAAAATAAAATAAAAATAAAAAAACTCCTACAAAATGTCAAAAACATAAATACATTTCTCAAAAAATTATAAATTAACTATATATACAAAGAAATTAAATAATAAAATAAATCATTATCCAGAGTATATTCCAATTCTAGGGTGTATTCCAATTTTAGATTGTGGCACCCAAACGCAGAAAATGCATCTTCCCAGTCATCTTCCGGGTGAATCAAACGGGTCCAACCCATATTCCGGAAATCATTTCGAGGATATGTATCTTCCAGAATTGCAGCATCTTCCAGAATTGACCATATCCAAGATATGGTATTCCAGTACCCAAACGGGCCCATACAATAGATGGTTTATATTAGCAAATAGATGGTTTATATACATTTTGTTTTATTTTTCAACCATTTATATTGTTTGTTCTTTTCTTTTTACTATTGTTTTAGTTTTTTTAATTAATTTTGACACGTTAAAATATTAATAATATCTAGTAATATATTAATTTTAATATATTTAGTATTTGAATAAATTGCTATATATGGTTTTTATTAAAAAAATTATATTATATCTACATAAAATTAATAATAGAACCATTAAATTGTAATTAGTGTGTTGATTATTTACTATTAAAAATTTAAAATATTTAATTTAATTTAATATATTTAGTATCTATAATATTTAAATTAAAAAATTTGAACATATTTATATTTTAATATTTTTTACTTTATATAAGCAAAATTAAATTAGTATATGTTCTACAAAGTAAAAATTTTGGTATATGTGTGTTTTAAAGAATATTTTAAGAAACTATATATTTTCAAATGTTTGATAAAAGTCCCAATTTTTTTGCCGAGATTTTGACGAGTTCGAGTATTTCAAAATTTTTGAGTCAACCGAGTTATTGTCGAGTTTGAGTTTTTCAACCTTGCACAGTAGCGTCTCTAGGCCCATCGGCAGGATCCATAGGCTCACTTGGATTTGCATCTTCCATAAATTCATGGTTCTCCCTTTGAATCTCAGAATCATGATCCTCTTCCATATTTTAAGGAGACTCTTGATCTTCAATGTCCACTCCATGAATGTCCTTAGATCTTTTGAATGCAACATCTTCTTCAAAGATTACATTCCGGCTTAGCTCAATTAATTTGTCCAGGAATATAAATTCTATAAGCTTTAGATGTTTCACTGTAGCTTACAAATATTCCCTTTTTGCCTGAGGGTTCTAGTTTTTCTCTTTTCTTTGGGTATGTGAATGTAGATAGGACAACCAAAGATTCTTAAATGACTTATATTAGGTTTTATCCCTGTAAATGCTTCTTCAGGAGTTTTGTTTTCCAAAAGGGAGTGAGGACATCTATTTTGAATATAGACAACAATACTAGAGGCTTCAACCCAAAAGGAAGTATCAAGGTTTTGGTCATGGATCATGGCTTTGGCTGCTTTAAGAATTGTCCTATTTTTTTTTCTTTCTACCACCCTATTTTGTTGAGGGTTATAAGGAACACTAAACTCACTCTTAATCCTAACATTATTACAAAAGGTTTTGAAGTAATTAGAGGTGTATTCTCCTCCATTATCTAATCTTAGGGTTTTGATTCTTTTTGCAGACATATTTTCTACTAGATCTTTGAATAACTTAAACTTCATAAGGACTCCATTAGACTTTACATTTCAAAAAATATATCCTAGTTTTCCTAGAATAATCATCTACAAAAATAACATAGTACAAGAATCCTCCTAAAGAGGTTACTGACATAGGTCCACATAGATATGAGTGAATAAGTTCTAGTACATGTTTAGATCTACTTTCACTATTATGGAAAGTGTTTTTGGAGTTCTTTCCCAAGGCGCATCCTTTGCACGTTCCTTCACGTCCTTGCTTAAGTTTAGGTAAACCTGTCACCATTTTCTCTATTGAAGGTAAAGCACGAGCCCTAATCGTCTATGCCAAATCTCACATGTATTTGAAGATTCATGAATTAAGGCTTGAGAAGGAGATGTGCAAAGTGTATATAAACTAGTGAAACCCAAGGACTCTCAGCTCCACCAAAACCTCCAAGTACCTGTCCGCGGGATGTCCCTACACTGGGTTTTTGGAGTACCCGAGTACCCCCACCTCTGCCATTCCGCAACCAAGCCGCTGCAGAGACAAATACTTGAATTTCTATTTGAATTTTGATTTTTGAATGTTACTATTGGGTATGTGCTTTGTTACTATGTTGATTGTTCAATGGTTCTGGTTCGTGTTGCAATTTTGCTATGTTCAAGTATTTCAATTTGGTATGTTATACAAAAACATCATTTCATAACTATCATTTCAAGTTCTATATTTAATATGTATAGTATGCAGCATCCCCCCTCCCTCATCCCCCGCCCACCCGTCGACATCCCCCCGCTGTCCCCCTTTCCTCCCAAAATTGATGCTCTATGTCCCCCCTGTCCCAGAAACTCATCCCGGCTTCCCCCTGTCCCGACGCCCCCCTGTGTCGGTGTTACACTGATACAAACATCCATGTCAAACTCCTATGGTGTGAGATTTCTTGATATTTGAATTCTTGGGCCATGCTAGAACTTTTCCATCCATGAAGGTTATTCCGTATCCTTTGTCTTCAAGGGCTGATATGGAGACCAAGTTTCGCTCGATTCCTGGTACAAATAACACACCTATTAATTGAAGGGAAATACTTGATTTTAAGTTTAAAGTACAAGTTTTGACTCCTTTCACATGATAGTTTGTATCATCTCCAATGGTGACTTCCTCATCTGAACTTTCCACCACGTTATATAGGTGTTCTCTAATTCCTGTGATGTGACGTGATGCCCCACTATCAATTACCCAAGTGTTAAGGTTGGTTGACACTTGACTTGACAGAGCTGAATAAAATACAAGTCTTTCTGAGTTCTTTTCGGAGCTTGCCTTACTAACTTCAGCAAAGGAGGCTTGAGGCCTGTCTGGACACTTCATTGCATAGTGACCATATTTATCACATCTGAAGCATTGTACTTTAGACATGTCCCTCCTTTTCTTGAATGAGCATTTTCATCTGTCTTTCTTCCTTTTGAAGTTTCCTCATTTACCCTTCTTGTGAGAATGATAATTTAGAACTTGAATATCTTCCTTTGTGAAGTTTTCACCAATCCCTCTTGTGACTAGTCTTGACTCTTCTTGAATGCAATCAGTTTTTAGACGATCAAAATTAGGAAGTTTAGATCGAGCACTTATCCACTAAATGAAAGCTTTTCAAGATGTTGATAGTCCATTTAGAGCCAACATGGTTAACTTCTTGCTATCAATAGTGTGACCAATGGGAGATAACTGATCTCTTAATTTTTTTATCCTCATGAAGTAGGATGTGATGGATTCTTCTTTGTTCATTTTTACATGGTGGAGTTGTTTCTTTAGTGTCAGAGCCCTGCTTGTGTTATCTATTTCATACATGCTCTTTAACATTGTGAACATCTGATAGGCTATATCTAATTTCTAGATTATTGGAACTATGTGATCTTTCATTGCATCCACCAACATCTTCATGGCTTTGTTATTGTTTTTCACCCACTGAAGTTTCTCACTATCTTCATAAGGAATAGGTACAGCCTTTTCCACAAATTCATTTAATTCATGATCTCTTAGGGCCAACATGATCCTAAATTTCCATGATACAAAATTTGCAACCCCTTCAAGTCCATCCTCAAATCTAGCACCATTCACCAATTTGAAGAATATAGGGAGATCTATAAAATTTAATGGTGATTAGATTGATTGTGCTTATAAATCTAATCGGATCTTCCTTAGAATGGCTCTGATACCATGTTAATTTCTTATCAGATTTATATTGATGATAATTTTAATTTTATTTCTGATGATTAAGAAAATTTATTATAATTTGATTTATATCAAACTCTCCACAGTTTGATAATTTGAATATTATCATTGCTTTGTTCCAAAAGAAGTATCTCTTTACAATGAGTATGGATCTACACAGTATATTATTATATATCAATCTGCACATGAATCTCATCGATATATATTATCGAACTTCAACTTATATATATATATATATATACCGATCTGCAAGTACTAACTGTTATTAAACTGCAGTATGTATTATCGACTTGTATGTATTATATGTTCGGCTTGCCAAAGATATGGTTGCGAATGTGGTTATGTAGTCTCATATTGAGGTACGAATCTATGTAGGGTTGTGCCTCTACGTGAGGCCACCCTTTCATAACAATTCTGATAACAACGTAACAATAACAATGAAATAATAACAATGCAAAACGATAATATTGTTATCGTGAATGATAACAATGTTATCATTAATGATAACAGTGGTATCATTAATGTCTTCAACTTGCTATGCATTATACTATCGATACTTATTAGGAACAATATAATTATTAAATACATTCATTAATAAATATATGAATATTACTGAATATTCATATATTTAGTAATGTTTATTATTACGAAATAATTAACAATGATAATATTAATAATATTATATTATGAGTGAAGCATGATCATAATATATTATTATTAATAATCAGATCTTCCATAGATAATGGATAGAGATCAAATGTTCAAGGTTGATAGGCCACTTATACATTTGATCATATCGATAAGAGTAATCCGACCGAAGCTACATATCTATAACATTTTTTATATCCATGAATATATTACGCAATTTCTTTAGTTACACTGCTAAAAGCCTTTAACCTCATGTGTACTGTATACCACAACATTGAACCTTAGCTTGATTAGCCAAAAAAGGTATCTATCATGGACAAAGAATTTAATGGTGTTTGGGGTATGGCATGTATGTGACTGTGCTGATTTGGATATCACAAAAATTTTCAAGTACCGTTGCCATGTGTTTACCAAATAGGCTGGATACAAATATGATAGGTATAACATGGAGTGTTTGGTATTGTAGTTTTACCCTATTTTTAATTATTTTTTTTAGATTTTCCCTATTTTCCAAATTTCTGTTTTTTCCAGTGTTTTCTCCCTTTTCCTTTTTTCTCATATTATATTTTTCACCTTTGCAAGAAAAAGTGTGAATGCTTTTTGGTACATGTGCTAAAGGATAACAAGTATTCCTTGTGGATGAGCAATGAGACTAGAGCAATTACCAAGGGTAGGCAATGCTCTGGGGTATGACCTTTGTGAAGGTTGAACCGCGAGAAAATGGCGCACACCATGTATATGAATAATACCATTAAACATATATACAAGAAGGAATGTTGTGTCTTAGATATGATATAAAGAATAAAATAACATGCTCACAATATGATAAGAGAATTCACCTTGTGAAACCCTTTTTTGAAAAAGCCTAGTAAAACTGTTTGTTGTATAAACTCAATCATTCACAATCCAATAAATTATTTTGCACTTGCGCTTAACCCTAATCCATGTACAGAAAATTATAGGCACATCAACATAAGAATTTACTAACTGGTATTCCGATACAAAGGGTATAAAGCCATGGACTGAAAAACCCCATCTATTAAAGCTCCCCCTTTTTCTAGAGGCCTCCCCCTTCAATTTTTTCAAAGAGTCACTGGTCCTCCTAATCCCCAGCCTAAGCATTGACCACAAGTTGTAAGGAAATGAGAACAAAATGATACTCAACCTATAAAGAATAAAAGAGCAAGGCATTAGCACAAAAGAGAGACTAGGACTTACCTCGGAGAAAAGCCATGTATTGAAGGAAACTTAGCAAAAATGCTGGCTATAACTCATTTAAAATCCACAACTCTAATGGAAATACAAGGCTTAAGCCTCTTGGGCCTTATAACAAGTTGAATACTACATGTTGATATTTGTGGCCTTTTCAGAAAGATCAAATCAATGACATGTATGCTGAGATGAATAATAAATAATATACCTATTATTTATTATTTATCTCAACATACATCTCATTAATTGTTGTATTAAACTCTAAATGAAAGATAAGAAACATCTTTATATTGTCCTAGAGGGATGACTTCATATTTTCCAAAAGGGATGACTTGTGTTAATACTATGCGAAATATGCTTAACCAATTCAGGTAGGCCTTTACCATTGATGTTGAGGTGTGTCTTTTGAATGCCTTCACACATATATATATATATGTGACCTATGGTGCGAATTATCCAAGACGTAGAAGACATAACATGTCAAGGAAATTTGCTCTATAAGCATATTCGAATCGGATTATTGCAGCAGTCATACATTGAATAATAATTTTTCATTTCTCATACACATTAGAAGAAGATATGCAGCTGAAGATGGAAGTACCTTAGGCTCAAAGTGGAGGAATTATTTTCTACAAATCGGGTATTATCACTCCTTTCTTTGTTAATTTTTGTCATTATTTTTTTTTAGTCTTAAAAGCTATCTATAGATTGTATTTTTCCTTACATAAATTTGAATATATTAACATGGTATCGGAGCCTAGGTAAGAAAAGATCCATCTCAGATTTTAGGAAAACAATCTCAAACTTTTAAGGCTTAGAAATTATGGAAAATCTAGCCCTCTATTCTACCCTATCAACTCAAACATCTAATTGATTTTCTTGGGTTATTGATAGCGGGGCTTCTAGGCATATAACTGGATTCAAAGAGAATTTAGATTCATTTATAAAAACCTATAGAGAAGATGTCACCATAGGAGATGATACCTCTTATCCTATCATGGGAATTGGGAATTGTCTTATCCATTTGAAATCCGGGATAACCCTTCAACTATCCGAAGTCTTATATGTCCCAGGCATAAAACAAAATCTTGTCTCCATATCAGCCCTTGAGGATAAAGGCTCTAGAATCACTTTTATGGAAGGGAAAGTATTGGCATGGCCTAAAAATTCAAACCTAAAACAAGCCTATACTATAGGAATTAGTCATGAATGTGTATACAAGCTTGATACAACCTCTCTTCAAGCTCTCTCAGTTGCATCCATTGATTCTTGTGAACTATGGCATAGGAGATTCGGTCACCTAAATTTTCAAACATTATCGTCTATGTTCCATCTGGTTCTTGGTCTTCCTTACCTACCCTTAAAACATGAAGGTGTCTGTAAAGGTTACGCTCTAGGAAAGAATTTAAAGACTACCTTTAACAACAGTGAAAGTAAAAATAAAGAAATTCTAGAAATCATTCACACTAACCTTTGTGGGCCCATGTCTGTACCATCCATAGGAGGATATTTATATTATATTATATTTATGGACGATTTCTCTAGGAAAACATGGATATACTTTCTCAAAAGCAAAGAATCAATTGAAGTTCTCAAGAAATTTAAAGAGTTTAAATCTCTAATAGAAAATCTCACCAACAAAAGGATAGAATTTCTTAGATTAGATAATGGAGGCGAGTACACTTCTAAAGTCTTCAACACCTACTGTAAAGAAGCAGGAATTAAGAGGGAGTTTACAGTTCATTATAATCTCCAAAAAAATGGTGTTGTAGAAAGGAAAAATAGAACCATAGTAGAAGCTTCAAGAGCTATGCTTCACGATCAGGATCTTCTCACTCCACTTTGGGATGAGGCATCTAACATTGCAGTCTATATTCAAAATAGATGCCCTCATTCATCCTTAGAAAATAAGACTCCTGAAGAAGCATTTACTGGGAACAAACTTGATATCAGTCACCTGAGAATCTTTGGATGTCCTGTATACTTCCATATTCCTAAAGAGAAGAGATCTAAATTAGAACCATCAGGAAAGAAAGGTATATTTGTAGGATACAGTGATTCAACCAAAGCATATAGAATCTGCTTTCTTGGTCAAAATCAAATGGAATTGAGTAGAGATGTAATATTTGAAGAAAATCTTGCCTTCTCAAAATCTAAGGATACTTCATATGAGTATAATAATTTATCTCTATCCATTGATAAAATTCAACCTTCCAAGATTCAGAGGGAGAGAAATGATATCACTAAAGATGCTCCTAAACCTATAGATATCCCATGCAATCCTAGCTCTTCCACTATCAACAAGAAGAGGCCACTTTCGGCCACAAAGATGTTAAAAGATGCAAATAACTATGCAGTTCCTCTTGGAACAATTAGGGAAAGAAAAAGACCAAAGAGATATACTAACTATATTGCATTTATGATAGATTATAGATTCAGAACCTTCCTCTTCTGAAGAGGCTCTCTCCCAACAGGCATGGTGAATATGAGTATTTTGTTATACTAACATATTCATACATTTGTTTTTGTAGGCATTGCATATTTGAGCGTTGAGGCTCCTACATATTTGAGAGTTAAAGCTCTTGCACATTTGAGTGTTGAGGCTCTATGATTATACTTTACATCATGAGATATTCTTGGGACATGATATGATTGATTACTTCACATAACTACATTATGTTAATTGTAATATTTTTTTTGATCTTCCATCAAGACCAAGAGGGAGTGTTGATATTTGTGGCCTTTTCAGAAAGATCAAATCAATGACATGTATACTGAGATGAATAATAAGTAATATACCTACTATTTATTATTTATCTCAACATACATCTCATTACTTGTTGTATTAAACTCTGAATGAAAGATAGGAAACATCTTTATATTGTCCTAGAGGGACGACTTTATATTTTCCAAAAGAGACGACTTGTGTTAATACTATGCAAAATATACTTTACCGATTCAGGTCGGCCTTTACCATTGATGTTGAGGTGTGTCTTTTGAATGCCTTCACACACATATATATATGTGACATATGGTGCAAATTATCCAAGACATAGAAGACATAACATGTAAAGGAAATTTGCTCTATAAGAAGATTCAAATTTGATTATTGCAGTATTCATACAGTGAATAATAATTATTCGTTTCTCATACACATTAGAAGAAGATATGTAGTTGAAGATGGAAGTACCTTAGTCTCAGTGAAGAGGAATTATTAGCTACAAATTGGGTATTATCTTCTCCTTTCTTTGTTAATTTTTGTCATTATTATTTTCAATCTTAAAAGCTATCTATAGATTGTATTTTTCCTTACATAAATTTGATTATTAACACTACTCAATTCATCTGTTAGGAACCCTTACGAGCTCTGAAACACCTCATTATTTTGGCCTTTCCTAAGCATAGTTTACTTGGAATATAGAAACTTACCCAAATTCCCTTCAAATCCCAATTACATGTCCTCTAGATACCACACTGGAATTTACAGTAGACTTTTACTACTTTACAAACAAGAATGGAACTCCAAGAGTTGGAGGAAGTAGTTTAACTATTTAGTAAACTAGAATGCCACATTTTTTTTATTAGATAATGAAATTAATGCTTGTCAATCGAGGATTATTATGAAACTAACCCTCCTTGGAAATCAATGGTTTTCCCAAAGGTAAAAAAGGCTCCTTTTTCTTAGTTTTCACTTTTGGCAAGATTTGTTATGAGATGTCCTATACCATCTTGAACATGCTTCAACATCCAAGAATTTGACTGTCATGCAACCTCTTCTTACTTTTTGCCATGGATTTAAATTTCTCATTTTGCAATTCATGCCTCCCTAGTATATAGGATTTTTGTTTGCAAAAGATATGAATTCTTAATAAGAGAAGGATTCTTAACTGATGACGTGAGTTCCAATTCACCTTGCATAGAAATTAAGATCAAAATTTGGAAAACATTTGTCTCAAACGGTTGAAATGATGTGATAATGTTAAAATGCTTGAACATGGAGGGACTTGCTAAACATTTGTTTCTTCCTATAGAGTAATTATTGTGTTTCTACTCATCATCATTCTCCCATAAAGATTCAAGAGCCCTCATAGTGAATAGCTATGTTGCCAAATTCTTCCATGGCAACCCCAAAGTCTTGTCCGGTTCTTGCAAAAGTCTGCTGCAACATTCACAGTCTTCTCAAATTTTTTCTAACAAACCCGACACAAATTTTGTTGTTTTCATGATAAATTGCAAATCCGCATTAAGACCTGAGCCGAATTTGGCAAAAAATTAATTTTTTTAAATTTTTAAAGTTTTTTGGTCTATTTTAATCAATATGACCCTCCAACCTTAAACTAGACAACTAGAAATGCCAAAAAGGTAAAACATGTCATTTGGATAAAACATTAATATATATGGTGGTGTATTTTGCTATGTTGCTTTACTATAAACATAGTGGTGTATGAACTTTTTGCTGCTTTACTATAAACATATTTTTTTGTACAGACAAACCCAAAACAAATTCAAACTCATCCCAAAAAAAATTTGAATGAATTTTGAACTTGAATCTCGAACCCGAATACAAACTGGCAACCTGGGTGAATAGAGTAGAGTATTTTGTAATTATTGTGTTTCCACTATGAAAGTGCTTGCTTCATTTTTCCAAGCATGCTGTCAAAAGTCTCATAAATCTGTTCAAGACTTGGAGAGTTTGTATTAACATATCTAATTAACATTGACACTTAATGAAATGAAGGAGAAAATTTATCCGCAAACACAAATTTGAACAATGATGAGTTAGCAAATTAAAATCAGATTTTTATAATAAAATCAGTTAGCAAAATATAAATTTAAAATTTATTAATAAAATGTAAATCAGCAAGTTAACAATTTTTTAACTTCTCATTGGACCACCTATCATTTGTAATGTCCCCTTTTGAGATATAACTAATTTTGCCCAAAAATAACAAGTCTGAAAGTACAATTTATTTACAAGAGTATTCTTTCACTAGTTTACACAATACTAATTCAATTTGGGGAAAAAAAAATCTAACAACAAACAAATAATAATGAAGTTCCTGCCGTAAACATGCACACTATAGCTTCAACCATCTTAGAAACTTGAGGGGAAAACACCATAGGTTGTTGCGTGACAATTTTATGTCCCTTTATTTGTGAAGGAATAATTTTATATTTTGACCTTGTACTATTTTTAACTAGTGGTGACACTTTCTTGGACGAGAACCTATTTGTAACTAGTGACACTTTCCTGGACGAGGACCTATTTGTAACTTGTGGATCTGTGATATTGCTATTAGGATTCAACTGTGTAGTTTTTGAGTCAAAATCATTGACCCATAATTCATGAGTAGTGGTTCACATGAACCCATCTCTCATGAGAATGAATGGAACACTTAGCACTCATTGGATCTAGGTGATGCTCACAGAGGTGAAGCA
>MU225695.1:929187-961706 GCA_018584345.1 Thuja plicata
CTTATAAAGGTGAACGAAACCCTAAAAGGTAAATACTAGGTTGCACATTATTAATTAAGAGTTAATTAATAATGCACCTAAGAGACGCTTAAGCAACTAGAGTAAAATGAAATAATACTCTAACAGTCCCCCCTCTCTCTCCTCATTCTTCTATAAATGGAAGCCATTTTTGAGAGCAAATAAGCCTTCATCTCATATTGTAAATGCATTGTTATGCTATTAGAATAGACTTAAACTCATATTTCATTTCATAGTTTATGCTTATGCATTGTTATTATATCCATTCTTAGAGCTAGAATGCATGTTTTCTCATCATTTAGTTTGTTTTAAACTTAAATCTTTCATGCTAAGTCGCATATGTCCCTGATAGTAACATAATCTAAGGGTTATTATGTTACTAATCACACTCTTCTTAGTTAGAAAGAAATAGGTCGATATTAGTTGGTTTTACATGCTTATCTAACCTCTTTTTGAACTAATGCAATGATCTATTGAAGTGTTGTGTCTCTCTTATCAGGTAAAAAATATACACACACATTTCTGGCACTCATTGTGGGGCACGATTTCCAACTTGGCCTCATTTTTAATCAATTTTTCACTAATTGGCATGCCCAGAATTCAGTTACAGGGTTGTTTTTGGTCATTCTGGATCACATTCGGGATACGCCCTTACATCGCAAAAAATGAGGCTTGCATCCAGGATTTAGTAGATCATTTTCAATTTAGGATCACATCTGGGGAACATTCAGTCATTTTTGGTCATTATGGGTCGCATCTGGGATGCTAGCTTGCATCTGGTAATTTTTGCATAGTATCTGGGATGCTGGCTCACATCTAGTAATTTCTGCATAGTATCCGAGATGCTGACTTGCATCTGGTAATTTTTGCATAGTATCCGAGATTTTTTGGCTTACATCTAGTTAAGATCTTTGTTGTCTTCATTTGCTTAATTTTAACACTTAACCAGTTATGCTTCTTGACATCTTGAGCAGCTTAAAAAGTGATTGCAAGTTCTATTCGAGAGTTGGAAGACATTTCTAATGTGTGTGGTTGCAATATTTTTCAATTGCTTTCAAATACTAACCCCTTTCAAAGTTTTCCAAACTTAAGACCATTTCTCCACAATTACTAAAACAACTAGATAATATGCTCTTTTCCTCTTGAGAAAAATCAGAAAGTTAGACATTGTCTTATCATTTGTGATGAAAATCAGGGGTAAATAAACAAGCAATTACATCATATAAATTCTTTTTTGGATCAGTAAATGAACAACACAAATCACTAAATCTTGTGGATCAAAGAACAAGTTCAACTATTTAATTCATTTTTGGGACACAGAAATTGAACAAGAAAACTCACTAAATATTGTGGCTAATTGAACAAGGCAAATCTCTTTTTCAATCAATCTTGTTTTCGTTAAAATAGGAACATTTAAATCAAGCACAACATTGCTTGAGGGAAAGAACCACTTTGCTTGACTCTGTTTTAGGAGAAAATGACTTAGATTAGGAGAGTATGCTCTTCTTCTTCAGAAGAATCAGAAATCCAGACATCCAAAGCTCACCAATCCTTTGTACATTTATTCAATAGTAGAGGGCCCACTGGTTGAGGAAAAAATCTCCTGGGAACGACCCAACTGAGGACAGGTTTTATGCCAACCCTTCCAACTCACTATAAATAATTGCTTCCTCGTAGGCTAAAGCCTCGGAAGACAGAGCTGATTTTGTTCATGGAATTTTGACATCATTCCTTGAACATGCTTGGGTATATGTAGAGCGGAGCCATTAGAATCTTGTTTGCGAGACTACATATATTTAGGTACTCATAGGGCTATATGCCTGAATTTTGCCTTGTGCAATTCTATGGGGGGCGGTTTCGAATGGATTGCCCAATAATCTACAACAACTTCAACTGAAAGAATTCCTGATTCACCCCCGAAAGGGTGATAATCTTTGTGCAAGGAAAAAATTTATTGCCCCAAGATACTCGTCATATTGTGCCCTCACTTGCATTTGGAGTCGGCTAATACAACATCATGACTGGAGCTATTGCATGCTTGGTGATGGCTGTATTTTGATTAGCATTTGAGTGTGTACCTGAGTTAACAAGCAAAGATTTTCATCCTCCACCTAGAGAATAGGAAAAAGATGAGTATCTATTTCACCCTCCTAACAATGCAAATCTATTTGACATGTTTGCAAAATCACTAAAAAGATAAACTCCTTCAAACAAGAAACAATATTCAAACCTTCAGATATATGTGTTTTTCACTCACCAACAAGTCTCCAAACGCGATCACAGATCAGACAAATTTCATGAACTTCCACAAATTTCAAAATTGGCAAAAACATGATAGAACATCAGAGGCTTGCATCCGGGATGCTGGCTCGCATCTGGTAATTTCTACATCACATCCGGGATGTTGGATCACATCTGGGAAAGCATAGTGTCACATTTAGAGGATCACATCTAGGATAGTGGGAATTTGTGTAGGTCTCTCTCAGAAAAATTTAGTACTTTTGGATACCCTTTTCGCTCTTCAGTCTGGTCCTATTGCTTTTTCTAGTACATTTGTCATTGTTTCACAACTTTCTTACAAGTCTACCTTGCATGTCCTTTTGGATTTTCACAAATTGGTCCCAAATAGTGTGGATTTTACAAGCAACAAAACAACTTGATTCCTAGCTCACTATCAGGGCACTCTAACACCCTATGATGCCGGAGTCACTTACTTCAAATAATTGACTCTCATTGGTTCCTAGCTCACTATCAGGGTAGTCTAACCCTCGGACGCTGGAATCAATCACTTTGAAACTTCAAAACCAAACTCACACATTTGGGGACAATTTGGAATTCCTTTTGGCATCATTTTGAGACTTTGATCAAGACAATATTATGATGACTAAAAACAAATGGGATGAATCCTATGGTCTTAACAATAAGGAAGAAGAAATTCTCATTAAGACCCTATCTAAGAAAATGCAAGCTTCGTAATCCAAAATTCAAGACTTAAAGCAAGAAAAGGATACCTCATCAAGTGAGTCTTCACTAAGATCAATCTTTCCTCTTCTCTATGAGCATGATGCACACATTTCTTCACATTCTTCAGGTAAGAAGAGACCTACTCATGGTAATCCTATATTTGATGAGGAGATTATGTCACAGGATCATGTCGATCTTATCTTTGATTAACCTCCTCATAAACTTGAATCCAACATCTCTTTGGAGAGTTCAAGTGGATCTACATGTACAAGGGATAGAACATTTATTTCTTTGAGATGACCTTATACAACAATGCTAGTAGAGATTCTTGAAAACAATCTCATCACATTTGGTGATACTAGGGGATTATCAAATGAAGATACCAATCTTAAGCATGATCAAAATCATGAACCTGTGTCTAGAAATGAGCTACATGTGACTCCTACTTCTTCCACTATTCCTCCATCTAACAACGCTTGAAGGATATCCAAATATCCTCCATCACACAAAGATCCTAATGCTTTTTATGATAACTATGTCTACCCTCAAGGGATGCCTTTAAAATAAATCCAAGCTAATCTAAATCTTGATGCGAGTATATTCCATGCTCCTATGATCAAAGACCCTAAGATTCCATGTGCTTCAATGCCTTTTTTGAATGATTCCCCAACAATCCTTCAAGAACACCTTATAAAGATTGAAACTCCTACCTTTTCCCTTGGAATGGATCCATGTCAAGAAGATAAAACAAAGAACAAAGAAACAAGTTTTACTAATGATCAAGATCAAGACAATATCCTATTCCCTCCAAAATTTGACGAAGATCCCATATCCCTACAATCTAAAGATGAGCCCCTTGTATCTTTTCATGTCTTTCAAGAATATATTCTTCCATATCAAGAGCTACCTAGCCCATCATCTCATAAGCAATATCCTGATACTCCTGAAAAATCCTATTGAAAAACAAGAGCAAGGTACTCTTCCTACATTATACAAAGACCCTTGTCAAGATTAGCACGTTCCATCATATCCTTCACATAATCCTCCATATCCACCTCAAAAATACATTATTCCTCCATATCCCTTACATGAACATAAGTTGCCTCAAGCATCAAGGGTTCCAATTAAAATGGCTCCTATCAAAGTTACACATGAGCCTAAGGGTATAAAGATGGATTTGAAACAAAAGATCCTGGGCTGGGAAGCTCACTCTAAATATGTTGATACTCATTTCATAGCTTATGTTGCTCCATTTGTACAAAAGAATCAGCCTTCTCCATTGTCCAAATCTATCCTTGGTCCATACGTTCAAAAGCGGAAAGCTTCAAACCTTCGATCTATATTAGGTCCATATATCCCTCCGTCCACTTATCCTATCTCCTATCAAGATCAACAAAAACATGGATCTTTGAAACCTCCATATCAACACATCCATATGAACCATCCATATCAGTCTTATTCATCCATAAATCCCAAGTCTTTTGAAATAAATTTGGATGCCAAACAAAGAAATCAAAAATTAAAGAATCCACTTACATATGACGATCACTATGTCCAATCTAATCGACATGTGAATACAAAGAAAAATGAAACATTCAACAAACCACAAAGGTCCATAGAGAAGAACATAATATCAAATAAAATATGGGTTCCTAAATCCATCATGGAAGAATTACATTCTAAATCATCCAAAAGCAAACGAAAAACAAAAGTTATGTGGATTCCCAAGTTTGTCTTAAAAGGCTTGAACAAAAAGGAAAAATCAGAATTGGCATCCAAGCTTCCAAAGGCTTCTACTTCATCTTCTTTCACACATTGTCCAACTTCTAACTCTATTTTGGGTCCTCATGTCCCAAAATTCATTACCTTGAATACTTCCTCCATTTTGGGTCCTTGTATACCAAGATCCCCACCCATTCATACATCAAAAACTCAATCCATACACTACCCTTCAAAGAGTCTGTTGATGTTGATCTTGTCACCTACTATCCTTCCATATTGGGTCCTTACATTCCTTCTTTTCCTCTCATCCAGTCCATTGCATAAAATCTTGGCTTCCATCTTCCTTGTTCTCTATTTCATCACCCTATCAACATCTTTGAGCATAATTTCAGTGTTCTTGGCCTATCATAGCATATCTTTCAAAAGAGCACTATCCCAAGAGAATGATGCATAAGTTCCTCCTTCAAATCAGAAAATAAAATAAAAAAGAGAGAAAAAAAGAAAAAAAAAAGTGCCTCAGTGAAAACCTGGTAAACAGGCACCTTGGTAGCAAAATTAAAGAGAAAAAGATTCATCCTATGGTGAAAACCACTTCTTTTGGCACCTTGGATAAGCACCGTGATGAAAACCTGGCAAACAGGCATTACACATAATTTATCCTACTTGCACTCTTCACTTGGGGGTAAGTTCCTTCCATCACATCTTCCATCTATTTTCCAGTCGGTGATCTTGACAAGGTTGAGCCTATCCATGAACAAATTGCATGTTGACATATATAATCTTGCTCACTTTCTCTTATATGTTGCACATTATTGTGATCTTGCTTATTCCAAGCCAAAACTCACTACACCATGCCTTATCTTGATGGTGCTATCATATCAGTTGACCCCTTGGTCTTGATCAAAAGGAAGAACAAAACAAAATGAAATACAAGTTCTAAGAACTCTCTTGACATGTCCACTCTTTTGGACTGCATGCTATCCTACATACTTCTCATGACATTAGGTCACTATCCTATCTAATATTTAGCACCGCTTCATGAGCCTACATTGCTATATTTTTTTTCCCTAGCTTGAGTAATCTTGAGGAGACTGTCCTTGAGGGTGGCATTCACTTGCTTCCTCCAGTGTTGCCAATCCACTTCTGAGATATCAATACATCCATAACACCCTACATCTTTCTAGACATTGGGGGCACACAAATATGATCATGCTTGAGAATTGGTAATCTTTTACAAATCTTTCACATACTGGAAAGAAAGCGTTGCTCATATTTTGCGCTCCATCTATCAATGCACTACTGATACTAAGCCTTCATAATTTTACCTGTGCTCAAACACTAACTTCATTTCCTAAATGGCTATCTTATCCTCGCTTGGGATTTGGCTACATTTATGTATTAGGAATAATTCATTCTACACTGGGGGCATCTTTGCTGGCATGGTAGGTTGTGATTGCTAGGTTGCTCTAGGATGGTTTTCCTCACGAACACAATGTTTCTTGATACATGCAAAATAATGTTACTTTTCAAAACAAGGGTGTCTTTTCAAACATCACATATCCAGACATGACATTTACATTAACAGAGTTCCTACAAGGCTATGCCATATTGTAAACATGAACAAATTATCCTATCAATGCACAGACATGGAAACAACATATTGCTTATATTCCAATTTTTTGATTGATGAATCTTTACTGTGTTTGACAAATAAATGAACAATTACTACTTAAACACAGTTTGATATTGGTTTGATTATGATTCTTTTATGTCCTGATGTTGTTTTCAACTAGGGGCATCTAAGTAATTATAAATTTTATTTGATTAATTCATAATTGATGATTTATTATGTCTTCTTAGTTACTCAATGACGTCTATGCAAAGACAAAGAGTCACAAGGATGGGGGCATAAAATTTTCTTGGTTTTTTGCGTATGGTGATTGTTCCAAATGATCCTATAAATTTCACCTAACTTGGATGTTTATGGTAAGAACTGAAACTATGGGTGGATAGCCGCATATATCTCGATCTTTGTTATGTGTAAACTACGGTGAGGTTGAAACAATTTCCTTGTCTGTTTTCTGATCCAGATTCTTACTAAGGTATATGAGGCATAATGTACCCAAGGATATGAATTTTTAAGGTCATCGCGGGTCCAATATCTTGCCCTAATCAAAATCTGGTATATTAAATGGAAGGTGACTATTTTGTTATCCTGGCATCTATGCCTTGATGCCTAAGCCTATTTCTGACATTTCAATAAAACATAGTATTCATACTTTCATAATATCAGTTGGTATTATTGATGGTTGTACTATCTGATGATATCCGTTCCTAAAGAGTGCTCAATGATGATAAAAAGCTATACATTTGCATATCAGTGACAAAGTCCTAAGATTCTACATGTAGCTACATTTAGAGATTTCATGATGCATTTTTGAAAGTACAACATAAGGATTTGAGCTCATACTCCTTTCTATCTTTTCTTCATCTTAAATCCAAGATATTTACATACCCATGCTTCTCAAAATCTTTGATCAATCAGGAACGAAATCAAACTCACATCTTAAATGTAATTAACTTGGTACTCATGTGTTTATTTTTAAGCACACCATCTTTTTCCACTTCTTCTACTCCATTCTTTCTTGCCCTAACTGCTTCCTGCAAGTGATACATCATTTCCAAACTGAGGGATTTTATTATTTTTCCTTCGATTAAATTTTTTCTCAAAACAACATTAAAATGACTTCATTATCAAACAAACTAGGGGCATGATAGTTTCCTTGACTAAAGTTGGAACTGTTAGATGGAAAGCTTTGGTTCTCATGAGCTAGATATCTTGTGTTTCCTCATTTTAAGAGATTTTTATTAAGCTCTTGGCAGCTTCATACTGACTTTTGGATGACAACCAAGTTCAGAATCAGTATTACCAATCTTTGGATGACAACCAAGTTCAGAATTGGTATCTTTAGAATATTTTTATTGATATTTGGATGACAATCAAGTTCAAAATCAATTTCTATCACTTTAGTTTAATCAAGTGTGAGATTGATCTCATCAACATTTCGTTCGACAACCAAGAAAAGAATTCTCAAACTTTTTGAAGTCAAAATTGAAAACTTTATTTGAATCAATGTGCTATTGCACATCAATTCAAAGAGGGGAAAATGTAACCACCTAAATTTGGTCTATTCTAACTATAGACCCTACTTTCCCTAAGTGTGATTATACCCCCAATTATGTCATGACAATGTTACTTTGGCATAATTCATTTTTAAAATCAAATTTAATGTCCTAGGTGATTTTTTATCACTGAATTATATTAACTATTATAGCCATACAATTCAAATCAATTCAAACCATTTAAATCAAATCAAATTCAAACATGGCTATAGTATTTAATTATAAAGGAATTAAATAAACCCCTTAATCAATTGCCCACTTGCAGTTAACCCATTCCCCTAGCTTGTTTAATTTAATTAAAATGGCTATAGTCCCCTTAATTATTAAAAAGCAATAAAATGCTTAAATAATTAAATTCTTATATTTTAAATGAATTAAATAAGTTTAATTCATTTCATTTATATTTCCTTAAACCCCAACCTAACCTATTTCAACCACTTCTACCCTGGGTTCTAACCCATCTCAACCCATTCCACCCTTGCTAATCTAATCCTAATTCTAATTCTACCCTAACCCACCTCCTAATGTTGTCACATTCCATTAGGGAATGATTAACAACTCAACTCACTTGAGAAAGTCAACTTTCTCAAGCATGACTTTCCTAAGGGACCAACTTGCCAAGTTGAGTCTTACACCCTCCCATACCTCTTAAATGAAATTCATTAATGACCCATTAATGGATATTCTCTCTTGCCCATCCCTCATTAATGCCCAAGGCATTAATGGCTCTTAAATCTCATTAATAACCTTAGGGGCTCCATTGATGAACCTTGTCCCCCTCCCTCCCCTCATTCTTCTATAAATGGAAGCCATTTTTGAGAGCAAATAAGCCTTCATCTCATATTGTAAATGCATTGTTATGCTGTTAGAATAGACTTAAACTCATATTTCATTTCATAGTTTATGCTTATGCATCGTTATTATCTCCATTCTTAGAGCTAGAATGCATGTTTTCTCATCATTTAGTTTGTTTTAACCTTAAATATTTCATACTAAGTCATATATGTCACTGATAGTAGCATAATCTGAGGTCTATTATGTTACTAATCACACTCTTCTTGGTTAGAAAGCAATAGGTCGATATTAGTTGGTTTTACATGATTATCTAACCTCTTTTTGAACTAATGCAATGATCTATTAAAGTGTTGTGTCTCTCTTATTAGGTACAAAATATACACACACAATAAAAAACAAAGCAAGACTAGTGTGTAAAGGATATGCGTAGAGGGAAGGGATAGATTACACTGACACATTTGCCCCTGTGAGAATATTAGAAGCCATTAAGTTATTCTTGGCCTATGCAACATTCAAAGACTTCAAAGTTTATCAAATGGATGTCAAATCAGCCTTTCTGAATGGTGACTTGAAGGAAGAAGTCTACATAGAGCAGCCTAAAGGATTTAATCTATTAGATAAACCAGACATGGTATGCAGATTGAAGAAAGCACTCTATGGACTTAAACAGGCCCCAAGAGCTTGGTATGAAAGACTAGATGATTATCTTACCAAGATTGGATTTAAGAAAGGAGCAGCATATTGTAACCTATTCATAAGAGAGAGACCTGATGGATTATTACTTGTTGCCATATTTTTTTATGACATTATCTTTGGTGGTAATGACAAGCTTAGTGCAGAATTTGCAAAAGAAATGCATAATGAATTTGAAATGAGCATGATTGGTCCTATAAAATATTTTTTGGGATTGAATGTAAAGAAGATAGATAAAGGAATATTTATAAATCAGTCCAAATATGTGAATGAAATATTGAAGAATTTCAAGATGGAAGACTATAAGCCAGTATGCACTCCTATGATAACAGGAAGCAATCTTTCTAAAGAAGATGATTCCACAGTAGTTGACAAGACATTGTATAAGTCTATGATTGGAAAACTTATATATCTTACCTAATCTAGACTAGACATATCTAATGTGGTTGGCATTATTGGTATATTTGTAGCTAAACCAAAACAGAATCACCTAATGGAAATAAAGAGAATATTTAGATATCTAAAGGGAACTATAGACTATGGTTTATGGTATCCTAAATCAGAGAATGTACATTTTCATGTGTATATAGATGTAGATTGGGTAGGTTGTCTTGATGACATGAAGAGTACTTCTAGAGGAGCATTATTTCTTGGAGATAGGTTGATTTCTTGGGTAAGCAAGAAGCATAATTGTATCTCTCAGTCAACAATAGAAGCTGAATATGTTGCAGCAACATTGAATTGTTCAACAATGGTTTGGATCAAGCAGATGGTTAAATATTTTGGTATACAAGTTGATTATCCTATTGTTATTCACTATGATAACACCAGTACTATCAACATGTCCAAAAACCTTGTGATGCATGCAAAGACAAATCACATTGAGATTAAATACCATTTTCTTAGAGAAAAAGTTGCAGATAATGAAGTAAAATTGGACTATGTGAGCACCAAAGAACAGTTGGCAGATATTTTCACAAAGCCTTTATCAAAAGATACTTTTGAGTATCTCAAGGAGAAGTTGGGAGTAATTACCTCTCCTGAGTCTGATTAGATAAAGCAGCAAGAACATCAGTCCACAGTGACTGATGAATGGTTGACTACTCTACTTCTGGAGTAGTACCTGTGCTTAATTTTTTATGGTGCCCTTTGCCATTGATGTCAAAGGGGGAATATATAGTAAGGGGGAACATATACTCTGGGGGAGTATAAACATAGATAGAGGAGCTGCAGAAGTGTAGAGGTATCTTTGATGAGGATATTGAGAAGATTGTAAAAAGGAAGAATACACCATGTGCTGAAGATGTTTTTAATATCATATGTTGCCATCAATGTCAAAGGGGGAGATTGTTGGAGATTTACTTCTAGCAGCTAGTTGATTGTATGTTTGTCATTGATGATAACATATAATATACAACAGTGTTCTATATGTACTTATTAGAATGATGTTATCAAGCCTTGCATGGTTATAATCATATTGTAGACATGTTTATTATGATGTGTTCATACACACAGACTTAGATATGAAGTTTCAGTTGTGTTGTGTAATTCTGTTAGTGATAATTACAATTTTTGGAGTTTGTTTGTACAGAGCTGATGTATTGCATTGGTTCTTGAGTTGCGCCTATCTTTGAGATATGTGTGTGTATATTCAACTTTAGTTATGAGTTGAATATAGTTATCTAAAGGTGCCAAATGGGTTTTAACAAGATTGCAAAGTTAGAGTTAATTTGGTGAGGCTGACTTAGTGAAGCATCGCGTCTATTCAGTTTATATTTTGCGGTTGTAATTATGCTTGCATGGTTAGTTAAGCTGACAAGGATGTTATGAAGAGTTTCTTAATAGGTCCCATGATCTCATACTTTGAGGAAGATACTTATAGTAGTTCATTTGTGGAATGCTAAGTGTGAATGATAAGAAAAGATACAGGAAAAGTGCACAGTAGAATATCAGATTTATTTCATTCATCAAGGATCTATGTGAAGTAGTGGAAGATTACAATACATTGGAATTGATCAAGACAATAGGTCTACTCTATAGTTCATCATTAGATATAATGTATATCTATTCTACAGAAGGTTGTAGCCTTCACCATTAAAGCAGTGAGCTTTTGGATAGTGAGTCCTCACCCTTAACTCGGTTAATTGTAAAAGACTCCTAATAGGGTCAGACCCTTAACTAGGTCACTATACTTATTGCATTGTAAAGAACAACTCCTAATAGGGTTGCAAGATCTTCTAACAAGGATTTTTATAAACAAGTATAGTTCATTGTGGGTGTTAATTCCCACCGAGATTTTTACCATTTGGTTTCCCCATAACCAAATTGTGGTGTTGTTTATTGTTTTTTCTGAATGTGCATTTACTTTATTGTATTCTGGAGTTAATAAAAGAAAATAATTAAATTAGCTGATAACTGATTCACACCCCCTCTCAGTTATCCTTTGGGACTATTCTAACAATTGTCTCCCTATTTTGATCTAATTCCCTTGTATTATCTGACATGATCCTTAATGTGTATATCTGCAAAAAAATTGGACATGTTGTACTTAATGTTTATATCTACACATATGGTTTTGATTACAAATGGCCACTCTATTTTCTCATGGTGAGAACTCTTTAGTTGTGACAAAAACTGTCAAATAAAAAATGACACATTGTGGTAGGTTTTATAAATGATATGTTACTTTGTAAATTTAACTTTAGGTTTTATAACTATGCATATATTTTCTTTGACTCCCCCACATTCTAATCATATCGACAGGTTGATATCGAATTTTATGTCAAGATTTACAACATTAAATTGATCATAGTTGGTAGACTCAAACATAAGAAGAATATGAATGAATGCAAACATACATAAGTGGATGAACATAAATAATAAAGGTACCAGATATTTCCTAAAGTAATGAAGTGTTGACCCAGGGTCGAATCCAGTATGCTCCTGTATGATCTAGAACCTGGAAGGAAGGGAAAGATGGCGTTAGATCCAAAGGATCTAAGCAATTCCTTGCACCCTATTACTGATCCTCATCTCTAATTATGCATGTGCATAGTCAAGCCATACACTTCTAAAAGTCATGATCAAGCATAAGAAATGCAGGGGACATTATCAAGGTCAAATTAGAGGTCAAATTTCATGCCTTCAAATTTTATATATGTACATTTATAAAATTTAATGCCTTGAAATTTTATAACATAGTTCCTTAGCATTTGATCTTCATATGGTAGTCATGAATTGAGGTAGGCATTCGAGCTTTGTCTTCTCATTAACTCAATTTCATTTTGATGGCATTTGTTGATTTAATGGCACAATATGAATGTTAATACTGGCATTTTTTTACATCTTTGCATTTGGAATTCTTGATGACCCACGAGCTTTGAGGGTCATGTCTATGCAGCACAATATTTGCACCTTAGTTAACAAAATATGTTAACAACATGTATGTTAGCCTATTGTGTTTGTTTGCAACTTACTAACACATGTTAACACAATAGGCTAACATACATGGTGTTAACATATTTTTTTGACAACATATTGTGTTAACATGTGTTTACTAAGTTACAATTATTGTGGTTCATAGACACGACCCATAAATAATGCATGATGCCCTAGCTTCCAGCCCACGAGCCATCAAGACATTTCCTCATGAAATGATCATAAACAGGGAGTACCACATAGTGAATATCAACATCAAAACAAATAAAGAGAGATGAAACACTTCACACAATGCCTTGAAGGTAATAGAAATGATGCTCTAGCTCTCAAAGCTTGTAGGTCACCAAGCATTCCAAATGCAAAGATGTAAACAATGCCAGTATTAAAATTCATATTGTGCCATTAAATCAACAAATGCCATCAAAATAAAATTGAGTTAGGAAAGTGCAAAGTGGTAACTTTCCCATTTTACCACAGTTAGGGCCCTCTTTTACCATGCTTTATGAGCTTTATATGGTTGGTTGAGTAGGTCATTAGAATGTATATGATCAATCAAAGAAGAAAATATTATTTTTGGGGGTCTTTAAGTAATAACCAAGAGCTATTATTTTATATTCTTCTATTCTATTTATAAAAATTTTCTTGATTGTATTTATTTTAATGTTCAAAGGATGATTAAAATCTCTTGATTGTAATTATTTTCATGTTGAAAGGACCATATAAAAGAAAGAATTAGTGGAATAATGCAGATTTAAGAATATAAATAAGTGAAGTATTTGGGTTAGGTGAACTTTTGTGTAAGAAGATTCTCCAACAAATGTGGTAGAAGTACAAGTGAGTGTGAATTGTTTGTTTAATATGATTTAGTGAGTGTAATTACTAATCAGACAACTATTATTGGGAAGACCCGGTCTATTGGCAATGGAAGAAATATCAAGTTTTGGGATGATATCTGGTTATCTCATTCTTCTCTTTGTGACTTTGAAGCTTTCTCGCCCTTTATGTAGTCTTGTAAGGATAAATTTGGGATCATGGTTGCTGACTACTAGACTAATAACCAGTGGGTAAATCTTAATGTGACGATAAATCTTAATGTGACCAGTCCTCTTCTTAATCCTTTAATGATTTTTCTTAATTCGGTAGTGCTTGTCCTAGAGTCTGCTAATAGAATCATTTGGTCTGGTTCCCCTTCAGGGAACTACTCTTTGGCCTCAATTGTTTATTTGATGTCTCATTCCCCGGAGCCTCCCCTTGCTGGTCTCAAGTTTGGATTCAGGGTCTCACAGATAAGGTAAACATTTTCTTCTGAATTCTCTTGCAAAACAAAATTCTTAGTACTGACAATTTGTGCTAGAGGGGTTTATTTTTTCCGAATAGGTATTTTCTGTGCATGAATGATGAAGAATTTGTCAACCATATCTCTATCCATTATGCCTTATCTTTCCAAATTTGGTCATAGATATTGCATAAGATAACCTTGTGTTGGATCTTTACTTCATCTATTTAGGAGTGCTTCAGTGGTTGGACTTGTTATTCTTCTAACAAAACAATTCAGAAATTGTGGACCTTCATTTTGCCTCATGTGTTATGGGGAATTTGGAAGGAAATGAATAATAGAATTTTCAAAGGCACTAAAACCCATCCTAATGTGGTATGTGGTAAAATTAAAAGAGATATAGTGGAAAATATGTTAGTTCTAAGATCCCCACACCCTCCTTGTAATGACGATGACAACATCATCTTCAAATGTTGACACCTTCCTATTTATTCTTTCAGGATTTTGAAGCTAGATCGTAGAGATGGTTGCCGGTGGAGCTATCCACATTCTGGATGGGTTAAAGTTAATTTTGATGGGGTGGCCAAGTGTAACCCTGGGCCAGCTAGGTGTGGGGGACTGATAAGAAATGAATTTTTCCAGTGTGTTGCGGAACCGGTGCTCCCCTTGGCACTAGTAAATTTGAGACCTCTTTTTGAAGGCTATGCGTTACAATTCTGACACTACCCCGTTGGGCAAGCGACACAGACTGGTGTTACAGTTTTGGTGTTGGAATCACTGACGACTAGTATGTTTTTTGTTAGTGCGATGGTATCAACCATCATAATATGCACTGGCTATGATGGCTAACATGCCATCGTTACACATTATGAGTATCGCAATTATGATGTGTATGCGACAGATATATTGTCCATGCAACATCTAGCTGTTGGATTATTCCAACATCTGGACTTCGCATTTAGTGCTTTGGCGTAAGTCATTCTTTGAATACCATCACAATTGTGACGGTATTGACTGTCACATTATACACTGGCTAGAATGGTCAACCTGCCATCGTTACACATTATGAGTGTCGCAACTATGATGGGTGTGTGACAGATATGCTATACATGTGACATCCATCTGTCAGATTATTCCAACATCTAGACATCCCATGTAGTGCTTTGGCGTCGGTCATTCCCTGAATATCATCACAATTATGATGTTATGCTATATTTAAAAATATATATATATTTGTCATGCATGGATGGAGTGAGACCTTAAAATATTAAGATTCTCTTTGTTTCGAGAATAGTTTAACATTCTCTACTTAGCAAGGCCAACCATGTGAAGGTGGAAGATCATTTGGCCCCTCTTAGGAGCCTCTTATGACCCTTTATGACACTTTAAGACCTCTAAGATGTATTATTAGGGATTGTAAAGGGTCATAAAGATTCATAAGGGGTCATGGGACACAATAGATGAGAAACATAAATGTAGGCATTATGGTCACAATTCTTTGGAGACACCACTCAATTATGTTGTGTCTCCAAATAATTATGACCATGATGCCTACATTTATGTTTCTCTGCTATTGTGAGATTAAAAGTATTCTAATGAACATGGTGTGTCTATGTGGAACTACATAGGATCATCACCAAAGGGGATTCTAGATCAAAGAACTCCCTTTCACTTAATAATTATGAAGCCATCAATGGTATACTAATTGTTTAGGATTGTAACTTTCCATTGATGGCTTCAAATTACCAAGCAAAAGGTTTTTTCTAGTACAAAAGACTTAGCAACCTCCAGAGCCTTTTTCTTGAATGTGTTATACCCCTAACATACTTCATGGAAACATTTTGTATCATGATTATAGGGAAATGTAAACCAAGATTCATATAGAGAAAGGTGTTGCTCTTAGAAAATGGTTGATGGTGATTGATGAAGAAGATTTGAAAATGATGATTGATCCAATTCAGATTGGTGCAACATTTTCAAATCTTCTTCATAATCATCATCAAATGAACATTTTCAAATCTTCTTCATCATCTCAGTATTCTACAATCCTATTTTGTCAAAAGATATTTCATATGAACCAATTTCTTTTCAAATAATTAATTCATATTATTTCATATGAATCTAATTGGTTTTTTAAATTTTGTGATATTGCTTTCACGATTCAACTGTGTACTTTTTTAGTCAAACTCATTGACTGATATTTTATGAGTAGTGGTTCAAAACAACCCATCTCTCATGAGAATGAATGGAACACTAATTATGAGAGATGGGTTCTTGTGAACCACTACTCATGAAACATGGGTTAATGAGTTTGACTCAAAAACTACACAGTTGAATCCTGATAGCAATATTAGAATTTGACTTGTTGTGGAAAATATCACTATTTGACTTGTTACGGCAACATGAACGAAGCTCACACAAATATAATAATATACCATCCACCCATTCGGTTATATGAGAGTAAGAAATTATGATGTTCGCGATCGTCTATAAGTTAAAATACCTAATTAAAAACCTCTATCAAAAATGAAAACCTGTTGCATTTTTCAGCTGCACCTAATATCCAATGCATATGAATTGAGATTCCATATTGAACTAGGTGCCTCCTTCCGCATTGCCTGAAACCAAGAGAATGTCACAAAAACATGATTATTTTAAAATTGAATACACCAATGAGTACCATTAAAAATATTGACCATTTATAATCATGAATAGTAAACCTAAATCAAATAGCTCATTTTTTTATCAGAATGTGTAGTCTCTGTGTATATGAAAAATGAATGAAATATCAAGATGAAATAAAATAGTGAACAAAAATTTAAATTCAAGGCCTAATTTATTAAGAGCAACAAACAATGGGGAGCTCCACAATCAAAAAAAGAAACACCCTTTGTCAACAATGTTCAAAATCCTATCACCAAGCTAAGAGATATGAAATCAAAAAGGGACATGTGTTGCCAAGTTAGCTCCCAGTAGTGCTCAGGAAAATCTGCATGTTCATCACCTATGCATATGAAGTGGCTCTAATGGAAGATACAAATATTTCAAAACTCGATTAGGACAATGAAATTTACAAAGTAAGGAAAGGTGAGAGAATCAAAAAAATAATCAAAAAAAAAAAACATGCTTTGTCAACAATGTTCAAAATCATTAGGACTATAGAAAAATCATTAAGACTATAGCGAATCAAGTTCTAGAAATTGATGGTTCTAATGCTTTTCCATTACAACACTTGAGCATTTGTCATTTAGTACTTCTTGGTGTATTCCATTTAAGTATGTCATGCACAAAGTATTACATTTATATATGTTCAAAATTTTGCTAGTAATGATTTGGGGAATGCAATCATGCAAACTATTCTCTAATCACACAACCAATGAATAAAAATTGAAATTCCAATTTCTTTAACAATTGAAATGTCTCAAGTAGAAAAGATTCTCTATGGAACTGCTTTGATAACATATAGATACAAATAGGAGATTGGAGTTGATCAACCTTCACCTATGCATATAAGAGTTGACCAGAGAAGGTACGTGCACAGGTGAGAAACATGCAGATTTGACCAAGCATTAATAGGAGCTAGACCCCACAACAAATGGACTTGTGATGATATCTCCCCTACACTCCCCTTTTATCAAAATCATGCCTACACTACCCAATTACCATTTCTCAATTGGCTTGCAACTTCCTAAAACCGGTTACAGTTAGTTATAACTGTTTGCAATTAGTGTTTGTTTAATATTATTGTCTAGTTAACAACATGGTTATTTAAGTTTTTTTGTGTCCTCTGTAAAAATAACACATGAATTTTAGTTGATGACAAAAATAAAAGAGTATACTATAAAAACTATTATTGAACTTTTATTATAATTAAAAAATACATTAATGCTTACTGTATAAGTCCAAACTCAGTGAGCCAACTCATCCTCTCATCAGTATTTCAGGAGTTTGAGGTTGAACATCTTCTAATCGAGTTAACTCTCTTGAAATTTCAAAAAGAAACTTTTGCAATGTCTGATGAAAAATCAATAATGAATGGATCCTGCTCATCCTGCGGATCCTCATGGACTACTTGTTCCTTTCCCTTTTTCTGATCAGCACTCGTTTGTTAGAACAATATTATATCACTTTAATTAAAAGCAATCCAAAATAGTAGTGAAGAATAAAAATAACAAAAAATACGCATTACGATTTTTCTTGTATGTGCATTTGTACAACAAAAATAAGTTTTACCTATCAGGAAGAAGCAGTCACATGAGAACCATCATCGTCATGTGTATCGTGTGGTTGTTGATCCATACTATAGCCTTGTATTTAAAAAAAATCATTGAAACATGTTAAAAAACATGTGTTCTTATTCTAAGTTATGTTGAATAATGGATAATTATCAGAATGCTTGAATTAAAAGAAGAGATAGTTTTTTATTTTATTTTTAAACAATTTTAAATGGTGCATAGTATGTACCACCTTGTCCATGATAGTGGGTTTTTTTGTATCTATGCGATTGAAATTGTAATCGATAAGCAGCTCTTCGCCTCCACGTATTGATTTGATCGCATATACAAATATGTGATTTTTCTCGCGCGCCTCAAATGTGCAATTGGGTTGCTTCTTAGTTGATGTAGGTCAGGTACTGTTTATAAAACCTACAATATTCCTTGACGCTTCTGGCCTTCCATCAAAGTTTATAGCTACTATTTTACTTTGTTCACTAACTTTTTGTTGTATATAATTTTCCGCGAGTGCATACCTATACATGATTTTTTTATATCTAAAATCTGCATCCAACTACAATAATCATAACAAGGTCTGACATACTCCATCAATTCGACAACTTTGTTGTAAGAGACCTTTATGCCATCAATGGAAAAGAGGCCCAAACCATGTAATGAAGATGGTGCTATGCGATATATCATCTCTCTAACACAAAAATCAAGGATGTAATTTGCTTCTAAATGAAATATTGGTCACCTGGAAGACTGCACTTATCCCAGAATCACAAGTTATCTTCGTGTCATCAAACTTTTTGATGCAAAATTTATAATCATTGCATAACATATCCTTGTGGTGTTTCACCTACAATAATGTCAAAAATGTATAAATTATTGCATCGCAAGTTGAAAAACATATGGTTGATTAACAAATTTATAAGTACCTGGTGATCTCTTAAACTATATGCTAAATCTACTTCCTTTTGTGTAACATTGGGACCTCCATTATGATGAGATTTTATAACCAATGAAGACACAAATTCCCATTTTAGTCTATGACCATAATGTTGGCATCGTTCAATCCATACTGTCATCCAAACTTGATTATTTGCATTAAACAAATGAATTGCATCCCACTCTTTAGCGACTGTACAAAAGTAAATAGATGACTTACAACAAATTTATTTTGAAGATTAAGAATTAATTAACTACAATAACATCTCAAAGTTTATTACCTTTCAGTTTCCTAACTCTACCGTTTCCCACAAAGTACTCCCCTTCAAATTTTTTAATGGAGTCGAGATCCCAAATGCAATCTATATGGGTCTCTTCTGCATTATTAGGAAGATATTGAGTAATGTACACAATCATCTGGTATACCATATATCCCTCAACCATAGAACCCTCGGGACATGCTCTTTTTCATACCAAACCCTTCAAAAATTTCAAGTGTCTCTCAACCATCCACATTTACCTAGTCTGTATAGGTCCACACAATTCAATCTCCTCAACTTGATGTATGAGGTAGTGTTATTGTGTATTGAAAAAAGTTGAAGGTAAACACTTTTGCATTTCGCACATTAGATGAGGAATTCTTTCTTCTAATATTTTATATCTTCTTTATGGATTTCTTTAGATGACAACCACCTACAAGGGATTCAAGACACAAAAATATATAAATATGAGACTTTACAATATATTACTTGTTTGATATATTGAACAAATATGACTGCTTGCCTCATGTATTTTCCAAGATCATATATCACTTATTTGATATTATTCTTGAAGTTCTCTGGGAGTGATAGGGGTAGAAAATACCGCAACAATTGTCAACTGATCATTTCATACAATGAAAATTGAATGTAGTTACACAAATATATTGTAAATACAAAATATTGTGACTTACCTTGATGAAGGTATGTCAAACATACGTTTTCATCCCTGACCCAAAATCACTTTTTTTTATATGATATTGCTTATATTCATAGAAAATCCTATAGGAAATTGAATTTTTTGTATGACTTATTTTATGGCATTACTTTGTTGCTCTGTTAATAACCAAGGAAGAGCACTTGCATTAATCTAGTCTCCATTTCTATTCAATTCAATGATATTTTTCATTGCATTATTGGAATCATGAATGTCACTAAAAATTTTGCCAAGTTTTTCTTTGTCACGCCTTCCATCCAATATTTTCCACAGTGTCTCTGTTACATTCTTTCCAATATGTATAGTATCAAACAAATGCACAATTTCTAGCTATTCCTAGTAAGACAACCTACTGAATTATCTGGGATAACATTTTAGTCCCTTTGGCAGCTAGTTAGTGATGCCTTCATGACCCTCAAGATCATCAACTACATAATTAGCCAACAAAACACAATCAAAATACATAATTTTCAAACATCAACCATTAGGTGGAATGATATTCCTTAAATTATATTATATTCCAGCTGCCATAGGTGAGGTGTCATTGTTCGGGGCTTTGATGTAGTTTCTTCTTTCCCATTGAAAAGATGTTTTTTGGCACTTTGATACTTATGATTTATGGGGAGGAAGTGCCTATAGTCATCAAACATCTGCTTTCTTAAACTTCTGGAATGACGAGATTTCATCTTTGGACCATACATTAGACATGAAAATTTTCCCTTTGTTTGAAGACCTACAAAATTACGATACATTTGGATTAAATATGTTAATTTTTAGAATTAGAATTATTGTGTACAACTAGAATTCACCATAATATACCACACAATTGTGTCAACCCTGGAGCATCATGAATTGTCCACAAAAGCATTGCATGGAATTGAAATTGTCTTTTTCCAATTGGTCTAGAGATTTCATACATAGTGAAACCATTCCATAACACCAACAACTCATCGATAAGAGGTGCAATATATACATTCATATCTTTCACTTAGTACTTACCTAGTTGAATTAACAACAATATTAGATAATTATTGTAGCCATTTCAATCCAAGACTTATAATTACATGTACATAACTATAAAATAATAAAATACCTAGAACAATCATTTCCAACATAATGTGCTCCCTCTTTATTAACATTCATGGAGGAAGGTTATTGTTGATAACAAAAATAGGCCACATTGAGTAAACAGATCTCATCTCTGCATACGGATTGACACCGTCTGCTACCAGAGAAAGCTTGAGATTTTGAGGTTATTCTTTAAAGTAAGGCCACTTTTCCTCTATGTCCATAAATGATGAACCATCTGCAAGCATTCAAATAATGTCATCTCGACTCATGTTGCGTGCATGGTGATCCATAAATTGTGCCAAGCTATTGCACCTGAATAATCATTTTAGATGTGGAATAATGGGGATGTAATGAAGAACCTTACAAGGCACCTTTTTTTTCATTTGATCATCTCGATATCTTCTCATATGGCATTCAAGGCATTCTGTTGCATTTTTGTGTTCTTTATGATAAACAATATGATCTTTGGGACATGCATCTATTTCTTGATACTCCATTCCAATATGTTTCAAAGTGGCACATAATTATGAGTACGAGCAAGGGAGAACATTTGATGGTGGTAATAGAAACTCACCTATCAATCTACAGCAAAAAATATAAGTTGTTACTATAAACAATCTTAATGGTACATGTTTCACCTTTTATAGACTATAATGATAGATATGACCAACCTTAGCATATGTGACATTGCTATGTTGGATAAACCATTCATACCCTTCAAATTCACCAACAACAATACATCAAAGAGAAGATTAGATTGGGAGCCTTCATAAAGGGTCGTGTTTTCCTTCTCAAGTAGAGGTATATCATGGACAACGTCAATGCCATCCTCATCATAATCATCACCATCATCATAATCAATAGCACTAGTACCAAATGTGTCAACAATCAATGCATTCATACCATCATCTTAATATGTGTTTCCCGGTGCATGATCATCATCTTCCATGGGATCATGATCTTCAGATTAAATACTCACACCTCTATGTTCCTCTATATTCACACCCCCATGTTCCTCTGAGATGTGGTGGTCCATATCACGTACTACACTAGGGAGATTGACCTATATAAAAATGATGATAATCAAACCCCCTTCAATGTGATAATCAAACCTCCTTCCATGGTTCATATGTTTATTAATTGTGAAAACACTACTAAAAAACAACTTACCAATGGATGATAATCAAACCCCCCTTTAGTGTGACCATTCTCCCTACAATATATCTCTTTGTTGTTTTGATTTTGATACTTCTTGTCTTTAAGTCCTTACAATTCTTGCATGGACAATAACATTTGTCATCCCCTTCTCTTTGAAAGTTATACAACAATCTAGTGATTGTCTCCCTATTTTGATCGAATTCCCTTGTATTATCTGACATGATCCTTAATATGTATATCTACAAAAAAATTGGACATGTTGTACTTAATGTTTATATCTACACATATGATTTTAATTGCAAATGGTCACTCTATTTTCTCGTGGTGAGAACTCTTTAGTTGTGACAAAAAATGTCAAACAAAAAATGACATGTTACAGTAGGTTTTATAAATGATACGTTACTTTGTAAATTTAACTTTAGGTTTTATAACTATGCATATATTTTCTTTGACTCCCCCACATTCTAATCATATCGACAGGTTGATATCAAATTCTATTTCAAGATTTACAACATTAAATTGATCATAGTTGGAAGACTCAGACACAAGTAGAATATGAGTATAGCCAATTTTTAGACAAATATGAATGATTGCAAACATACATAAGTGGATGAACATAAATAATGAAGGTACCAGATATTTCCTAAAGTAATGAAGTGTTGACCCAGGGTTGAATCCAGTATGCTCCTGTATGATCCAGAACCTGCAAGGAAGGGAAAGATGGAGTTAGCTCCAAAGGATCTAAGCAATTCATGGCACCCTATTACTGATCCTCATCTCTAATTATGTATGTGCATAGTCAAGCCATACACTTCTAAAAGTCATGATCAAGCATAAGCAATGGAGGGGACCTTATCAAGGTCAAATCAGAGGTCAAATTTCATGGCTTCAAATTTTATATATGTACATTTATAAAATTTCATGCCTTGAAATTTTATAACATAGTTCCTTAGCATTTGATCTTCATATGGCAGCCATGAATTGAGGTAGGCATTCGAGCTTTGTATTCTCATTAACTCAATTTCATTTTGATGGCATTTGTTGATTTAATGGCACAATATGAATGTTAATACTGTCATTTTTTACATCTTTGCAATTGTAATTCTTGATGACCCATGAGCTTTGAGGGTCGTGTCTATGCAGCACAATATTTGCACCTTAGTTAACAAAATATGTTAACAACATGTATGTTAGCCTATTGTGTTTGTTTGAAAATTACTAACACATGTTAACACAATAGGCTAACATATATGATGTTAACATATTTTTTTAGCAACATATTGTGTTAACATGTGTTTACTAAGGTGCAATTATTGTGGTTCATATACATGGCCTATAGACAATGCCTGATGCCCTAGCTTGCAGCCCGTGAGCCATCAAGACATTTCCTCATGAAATGATCATAAACAGGGAGTACCACATAGTGAATATCAACATCAAAACAAATAAAGAGAGATGAAACACTTCACACAATGCCTTGAAGGTAATAGAAATGATGCTCTAGCTCTCAAAGCTCGTGGGTCATCAAGCATTCCAAATGCAAAGATTTAAACAATGCCAGTATTAAAATTCATATTGTGCCATTAAATCAACAAATGCCATCAAAATAAAATTGAGTTAGGGAAGTGCAAAGTGGTAACTTTCCCATTTTACCACAGTTAGGGCCCTCTTTTATCATGCTTTATGAGCTTTATATGGTTGGTTGAGTAGGTCATTATAATGTATATGATCATTCAAAGAAGAAATTATTATTTTTGGGGGTCTTTAAGTAATAGCAAAGAGCTATTATTTTATATTCTTCTGTTCTATTTATAAAATATTTCTTGATTGTAATTATTTTAATGTTCAAAGGATGATTAAAATCTCTTGATTGTAATTTTTTTCATGTTGAAAGGACCATATAAAAGAAAGCATCAGTGGAAGAATGTAGATTTAAGAATATAAATAAGTGAAGGATTTGGGTTATGTAAAATTTTGTGCAAGAAGATTCTCCAACAACTGTGGCAGAAGTACAAGTGAGTGTGAATTTTTTGTTTAATATGATTTAGTGAGTGTGAATACTAAGCACACAACTAGTATTGGGAAGACCTAGTCTATTGGCAATGGAAGTAATATCAAGTTTTGGGATGATATCTGGTTATCTCATTATTCTCTTTGTGACTCTGAAGCTTTCTCGCCCTTTATGTAGTCTTGTAAGGATAAATTTGGGATCATGGTTTCTGACTACTGGACTAATAATTAGTGTGTAAATCTTAATGTGACCGTAAATCTTAATGTGACCAGTCCTCTTCTTAATCCTTTAATGATTTTTCTTAATTCGGTAGTGCTTGTCCTAAAGTCTGCTAATAGAATCATTTGGTCTGGTTCCCCTTTGGGGAACTACTCTTTGGCCTCAATTGTTTATTTGATTTCTCATTCCCCGGAGCCTCCCCTTGCTGGTCTCAAGTTTGGATTCAGGGTCTCATAGCTAAGATGAACATTTTCTTCTGGATTCTCTTGCAAAAAAAAATTCTTAGTACTAACAATTTGTGCCAGAGGGGTTTATTTTTTCCCAACAGGTATTTTATGTGCATGAATGATGAAGAATTTATCAACCATATCTCTAGCCATTATGCCTTATCTTTCCAAATTTGGTCACATATATTGCATAAGTTGACCTTGTGCTAGATCTTTACTTCATCTATTCAAGATTTCTTCAGTGGTTCGACTTGTTATTCTTCTAACAAAACAATTTAGAAATTGTGGACCTTCATTTTGCCTCATGTGTTATGGGGAATTCGGAAGGAAATGAATAATAGAATTTTCAAAGGCATTAAAACCCCTCCTGATATGGTGTGTGGTAAAATTGAAAGAGATATAGTGGAAAGTATGTTAGCTCTAAGATCCTCACACCCTCCTTGTAATGACGATGACACAAACATCTTCAAATGCTGACACCTTCCTATTTATTCTTCTAAAATTTTGAAGCTAGATTGTAGAGATGGTTGCAGGTGGAGCTACCCACGTTCTAGATGGGTTAAAGTTAATTTTGATGGGGTGGCCAAGGGTAACCCTAGGCCAACTAGGTGTGGGGTACTGATAAGAAATGAATTTTTCTAGTGTGTTATAGAAATGGTGCTCGCCTTGGCACTAGTACATTTGAGACCTATTTTTGATGGCTATGCGTTGCAATTCTGACACTACCCCATCAGGAAAGCAACACAGACCAGTGTTGCAGTTTTGGTGTTGGAATCACCGACGGCTAGTTTGTCTATTGTTATTGTGATCGTATCAACCATCACAATATGCACTGGCTATGATGGTTAACAATGCCATCATTACACATTATGAGTGTCACAATTATGACATGTATGCGACGGATATATTGTCCATGCAACGTCTAGCTGTTGGATTATTCCAACATCTAGATGTCGCATTTAGTGCTTTGCCATTGGTCATTCTCTAAATACTATCACAATTGTGATGCTATTGACCGTCACATTATACACTAGATAGAATGGTCAACCTGCCATCATTACACATTATGAGTGTCACAAGTACGATGGGTGTGTGATGGATATGCTATACATGCGACATCCATCTGTCAGATTATTCTAACATATAGACATTGCATGTAGTGCCTTGGCATCGGTCGTTCTCTGAATACCATCACAATTATGATGGTATGCTATGTTTAATATATATATATATATATTTGTCATGCATGGATGGAGAGAGACCTTAAAATATTAAAATTCTATTTGTTTTGAGAATAGTTTAGCATTCTCTACTTAACATGGCCAACCACGTGGAGGTGGAAACTCATCTGGCCCCTCTTAGGAGCCTCTTATGACCCTTTACAACACTTTAGGACATCTAAGATGTATTCCTAGGGATCGTAAAGGGTCATAAAGTTTCATAAGGGGTCATGAGACACAACAGATGAGAAACATAAATGTAGGCATCATGGTCATAATTCTTTGGAGACACCACTCAATTATGTTGTGGCTCCAAAGAATTATGACCATGATGCCTACATTTATGTTTCTCAGCTATTGTGAGATTTAAAGTCTTCTAAGGAACATGGCGTGTCTATGTGGAACTACATAGGATCATCACCAAAGGGGGTTTCAGATTAGATAACTCCCTTTCACTTAATAATTATGAAGCCATCAATGATATACTAATTGTTTAGGATTGTAATTTTCCATTGATGGCTTCAAATTACCAAGAAAAAGGTGTTTTCTAGTACAAAAGACTTAGCAGCCTCTAGAGCCTTTTGCTTGAATGTGTTATACCCCTGACGTACTTCATGGAAACATTTTGTATTAGGATTATAGGGAAATGTAAACCAAGATTCATATAGAGAAAGGTGTTGCTCTTGGAAAATTGTTGATGGTGATTGATGAAGAAGATTTGAAAATGATGATTGATCTAATGTAGATTGGTGCAACATTTTCAAATCTTCTTCATAATAATCATCAAATGAACATTTTCAAATCTTCTTCATCATCTCAGTATTCTACAATCATCTTTTGTCAAAAGATATTTCATATGAACCAATTTCTTTTCAAATAATTAATTCATATTATTTTAGATGAATCTAATTGGTTTTTTAAATTTTTTGATATTGCTTTCACGATTCAACTGTGTATTTTTTTAGTCAAACTCATTGACCCATATTTTATGAGTAGTGGTTCACAACAACCCATCTCTCATGAGAATGAATGGAACACTAATTATGAGAGATGGGTTCTTGTGAACCACTACTCATGAAACATGGGTCAATGAGTTTGACTCAAAAACTACATAGTTGAATCCTGATAGCAATATCAAAATTTGACTTGTTGTGGAAAATATCACTATTTGACTTGTTACAGTAACATGAACGAAGCTCACACAAATATAATAATATACCATCCACCCGTTCGGTTCTATGAGAGTAAAAAATTATGATGTTCGCAATGGTCTATAACTTAAAATACCTAATTAAAAACCTCAATCAAAAATAAAAACCTATTGCATTTTTCAGCTCCACCTAATATCCAATGCATATGAATTAAGATTCCATATTGAACTAGGCACCTCCTTCCACATTGCCTGAAACCAAGAGATTGTCACAAAAACAAGATTATTTTTAAATGGAATACACCAAGGAGTACCATCATAAATATTGACCATTTACAATCATGAGTAGTAAAGCTAAATCAAATAGCTCATTTTTTTAATCAGCATGTGTAGTCTCTGTGTATATGAAAAATGAATGAAATATCAACCTGAAATAAAATAGTGAACAAAAATTCAAATTCAAGGCCTAATTTATTAAGAGCAACAAACAATGTGGAACCCCACAATAAAAAAAGAAACACCCTTTGTCAACAATGTTCAAAATCCTATCACCAAGCTCATGCATATTAAATAAAAAAGGGACATGTGTTGCCAGGTCAGCTCCCACTAGTGCTTAGGAAAATCTACATGTTCATCACCTCTGCATATGAAGTGGCTCTAATGGCAGATACAAATACTGCAAAACTTGATTGGGACAATAAAATTTACAAAGTAAGGACAGGTGAGAGGATCAATCAAATAATAAAAAAAAAGAAACATGCTTTGTCAACAAAGTTCAAAATCATTAGGACTATAGAAAAATCATTAAGAGTATAGAGAATCAAGTTCTAGAAATTGATGGTTCTGATGCTTTGCCATTACAACAATTGAGCATTCATCATTTGGTACTTCTTGGTGTATTCTATTTAAGTATGTCAAGCACAAAGTATTCCATTTAGATATGTTCAAAATTTTTCCAATAATGATTTGGGGAATGCAATCATGCAAAGTGTTCTCTAATCACACAACCAATGAATAAAAATTGAAATTGAAATTTCTTTAACAATTGAAATGTCTCAAGTAGACAAGATTCTCAATGGAACTGCTTTGATAACATATAGATACAAATAGGAGATTGGAGTTGATCAACCTTCACTTGTGCATATAAGAGTTGACCAGACAAGGTATATGCACAGGTGAGAAACATGTAGATTTGAACAAGCATTAATAAGAGCTAGACCCCACAACAAATGGGCTTGTGATGATATCTCCCCTACACTCCCCTTTTATCAAAATCACGCCTACACTACCTAAATACCATTTCCCAACCGGTTTGGAATTTCCTTAAACCGGTTACAGTCAGTTATGACTATTTGCAATTAGTTTTTGTTTAATATTATTGTCTAGTTGACAACATGGTTGTTTAATTTTTTTTAGGTCCTCTATAAAAATAAAAACATATGAATTTTAGTTAATGACATAAATAAAAGAGTATACTATAAAAATCGTTATTGTACTTTTGTTATAATTAAAAACTACATTAATGCTTACTGTATAAGTCCAAACATGGTGAGCCAACTCATCCTCTCTCATTAGTATTTCAGGAGTTCGAGGTTGAATATCTTCCAATCGAGTTAACTCTCTTGAAATTGCACAAAGAAACTTTTGTAGTGCAACCACAGGATCAATGTTTGATGAAAAATCAACAATGAATGGATCCTACTCATCCTGCGGATCCTCATGGACTACTTTTTCATTTCCCTTTTTCTGATCAGCACTCATTGTGAGAACAATATTATTAGCACTTTATTTAAAAGCAATCCAAAATAGTAGCGAAGAATAAAACATAACAAAAAATATGCATTACCATTTTTCTCGTATGTGCATTTGTACAACAACAATGAATTTTACCTGTCGGGAAGAAGAAGTCCCATGAGAACCATCATCGTCATGTGTATCATGTGGTTGTTGATCCATACTATAGCCTTGTATTTAAAAAAAAATCATTGAAACATGCTTAAAACACATGTGTTCTTATTCCAAGTTATGTTGAATAATAGATAATTATCAGAATGCTTCAATTAAAAGAAGAGATAGTTTTTATTTTTATTTTTAAACAATTTTAAATGGTGCATAGTGCGTACCACCTTTTCCATGATAGTGGTTTTTTAGTATCTATGTGATTGAAATTGTAATCGATAAGCAGCTTTCGTCTCCACGTATTGATTTGATCGCACATACAAATACATGATTTTTCTTGCACGCCTCAAATATGCAATTCGGTTGCCTCTTAGTTGACGTAGGTTATGTACTATTTATAAACCTACAATATTCCTTGATGCTTCTGGCCTTCCCTTAAAGTTTATAGCTACTATTTTACTTTGTTCACTGACTTTTTGTTGTATATAATTTGCCGTGAGTGCATACCTACACATGATTTTTTTATTCTAAAAATCTGTATCCAACTACTATATTCATAACAAGGTCTGACATACTCCATCAATTTGACAAATTTGTTGTAAGAGACCTTTATTCCATCCATGGAAAATAGGCCCAAACCATGTAATGAAGATGGTGCTATGTGATATATCATCTCTCTAACACAAAAATCATTGTTTATTGAAGGAAGTTCATCGGGGACCCATTGTTTCTGTACATGTTTGTACCTAAAGGGAACCTCAGAGTCACCTTTTCTCTCATCATCATAAGAAAATGACTCCCCTTGAGAAAGGAAAAATTCCATGCATTTATTGAATTTATTTATGATATTTTGACCTTGAGTCGATTTCCTTGATTTAGACATACTAAATGTCTCACTTTCTTATTCCATTCCTACATTTTTCTCACTCGAGGAGACAAATACCTATTTGCTGGTACCTACACTTAATGAAATGAGAGATATATTTTACAAATGATAAAAGACATTAATCTCTATGAGGTGTATTGACTTATACCTGACAATCCATGAAACTGTGTGGGATACCTAACAAAAGATAATAGTTGTATAATCAGACAAACATACTTCACTCCATAGTTTTTATTACATCTTGTGAAGGACATTATACATTGTTAAAATTATCTATTTATCCTACAATATTTTGAATATCTCAGCATTGCATATAACTTAACATCTCAGTATTTCATGAGACACCACTATTGTGGCATTTTGTCAAACAGTTCTTGTGCCTTGCCAGTGTTTTTATTACATCTTGTGAAGGACATTATACATTGTTAACATTATCTATTTATACTTTCAGAATTAGCTCACTCCATTGTAGGGAACAAAGAGAATCCCTTTGATTTAACATCATTGATGTGCAAGGAAATAGAACATTATCAGTAGCAAATCTCATAAGATAGTATTTATATTAAATGCATTGATATACAAAAATACACTCTTTTAGAATGAAATTTCTCTTAACAAAAGATCAAAGATATAAGTATGACATATAAAACAAGGTGAATAAGAATAGTTAGATATTCTTGCTAAAACCAAAATGCCATTAATAAGAAACCCTAAGCATATTAGTAGAAAAAGTGTATATTTCAACCCAAAATAATCGTTAAAACATGCCAAATATCTTCCACAATTGTACATTTCATTCATGTCATTGATATTCTTCTTCATCCATCTCATCTTCAAGATCATCATCATTAACGATATCATCACCACCACTATAGTCATCATCATCATCATCATCATCATCATCATCATCATCATCATCATCATCATCGTTGTCATCATCCTCCTCATCATCATCGTGATCAGTAGCAACATCATCATTGTCTTCTTCTTCATATTCTTCTTTGACTAACTCTCGATCGTGCTCATCATCTACATCATCTTCCACTTCTTCCTCTTCCTCGGTATCTTCTTCTTCCATCACATTATACATTATCAGCCTTACTCTTGGATCATGTCTAACAAAAAATGACACACCCGGTTTATGTGGAACCTCTGAGTAAAATACCTACTCATATTGACTTGGAAGAACATAGGGATCTTCCCCAACTAGATCAAACAACCTTGTATTAATCATTGGAAATCCATTGTCATTTTCCATAATAGTTCTATCAAGATAATTTTGATTGAGTCGTAGTCTGTACCATTTCACGACAAAGAGAACTAATTTGAAGGAATTAAAGTCATATTCAAGTATATCAGTATCGATTTTGTGACTCTCGAGGATGTAATTCACTTCTAGATGAAATATTGGTCACCTGGAAGACTGCACTTATCCCAGAATCACAAGTTATCTTCGTGTCATCCAACTTTTTGATGCAAAATTTATAACCATTGCATAACATATCCTTGTGGTGTTTCACCTACAATAATGTCAAACATGTATAAATTATTGCATCGCAAGTTGAAAAACATACAGTTGATTAACAAATTTATAAGTACCTGGTTATCTCTTAAACCATATGCTAAATCCATTTCCTTTTCTGTAACATTGGGATCTCCATTATGATGAGCTTGTATAGCCAATGAAGACATGGATTCCCATTTTAATCTATGACCATAATGTTGGCATCGTTCAATCCATACCATCATCCAAACTTGATTAATTGCAATAAACAAATGTATTTTGTAATACCCACTCATGTTTTGCTTTTAGTTTGTGATGTCGTACTCTTTTAGGCATTGGTTTCAGTTGATTGGCCAGATTATTTTAGGCTACTTTCATGAGAGCTACTTTTCTTTTAGTTGATGGTAACTATCGTTTATGATGTTATGGTTATTATCAGGATGTGATGATTTATGTTTTGATTATATTGTACTTACCCCATACTTGCATGTGTATGGTTATCATGTTTATGTATCTGTTTGCATGTTGTTATGGTAGAGGAAAGAGACGTAGTTACTTGCTTCAGCAAGATCCACACGTTTGACTGATCCCTATCATTGATTGCGATATTATATTATGTATGTACATGCATGTTCTTTGATGACAGGATTGCAAGTACATGGCATCGTCTTCCCTGAATTGGCAGGAGTTAGCGTGCCCATAAATATTCATCTCAATGGTAAAGAGGGGAGGTAACATACAGATCCAAAACCCTAATCTAAGCCTAATCGTCCTAATGCAGGATGAGTTTCAGTATGACTACCTTATCTGGATTTTTCTAGGTTGACAGAATTCGAATACCCTCTCTCTTGAGTTTGTGTGTGTATTGCTTGATTATGTTTTCAGGTATTTTTCAGATTATTGAGTGATTTTCCATGTTTAGTGAATTAATGGATTATAGTTGAA